>WSTJ01001290.1:0-13701 GCA_019623705.1 Ceratobasidium sp. 428 | reverse complement strand
TTTACGCGCGTTGGGTTGATTCCGAAGGCTGGTCGGTTGAAGACTCCACAGGGAGAGGCATACTTTGACGCGGTCATCGTGTATAAAAGCTTCGAAGACTGAGTTGTAACATCCACGACCGCTCTAGCTATCGTGTGAGTTATAGCCCTGCGGGTTAGTGAGAGTAATTTGTGTAGCATGACGTAAATTGCATTGATGTCAAGGCGCATACAATCTTCAAGCAGGCTATTGCTCATGTGAAGTGAACTAGTTACATCCATTAGTTGAAATAGCGGTTGCTCTTAAAGTACTCTCTGCGTATACACAACTTCATCAATATTTGTTCTCACTCGACACAGTGAATCTGACTCACGCAATGCGGGGGCGAGCCTTGACAGCTTCTACCAGCTCCTTGAGGCGTGGATTGTTGTCTAGTCCAGCCCAATCATCGTCATGAGCAATCTGGAAAATGACCTAACGATAATCGTGGGTTGGTTAGCGATTTTTACACCGCCGACGAGACAAGTGCGTACAAAATCGGCGTATGTGACCTCTTTCCCTAGGACGAATGGTCCTCCCGCCGATAGAGGGTTTGTGCTCAGATGCGTGTTCAGAGCGGACGAGTACTCTGTTGGTCGTTTTGTCAATCGCCGACTATTTAGAGCTCCCAACGAAGAACGTACTCGGGACGGTGAATGATTTGTGATATTCGATCTCTTTCGGGTCTCCTTTGGGACCCAAACCGCCATCATTTGCCCGAAACGCGGAGTCGACAACTGCAGCAGAACGCTTCAAACGGGCCGAAAAAAAAATAGACAGAAATTTCTCACACTTTGTTCGCCAATCTGAGGCGATATCCGTAATTGCATCGACATAGTAGCGCTCCAAATCAGTCTTGCCATCATATTTGCCCAGTTGACGAGCCCATAGACGAAGGAGAGAGTAGCTCTGCGCATACTTGGCTCCATTGACTTCGATAATAGGTAAAGATTTGAGGGGGCTGATAGGCGTTAATTCGATGGGTGCGATCTGGTAACAATGGCGTACATACTTCAGTTTGGTAATTTCGCCCGACTTGACCTGGGCATTATAATCGTCAAATGAAAAGCGGTGGTCCTTGAATGCAATTCCGGCATCCTAGGTGGTGGTGTTAAGCCGTGGTGACGTCGAATAAACATATATCAACCATACCTCCAAGAACAGACGAATAACTTCTCCTCGACCTCGTGATTGGTAGTCGAAACTATAAATAAGTATGTTTTAAATTCGGCGCTAGGAGGGGAGACAAAGGTTTGTCGTACTAGTATACTGTTGGGACGCCGCCAATGGCCCTGAAAATCAAGTAAGTTCTGTTAAATTACGGAGGGGAGTCGGGGAGTGACCACTTACTTGTTGTCATCAGAAGGTGTACCAATTTCCGTAACTCGAGACATAGTATCTATCAGTTGTTGAAGTGTTGGTTGAAACAGATATAGAGAGCGCACACAGCTGGTGAGCTATTTCTCTTCTCGTTGCTGGCTTTTATAGCGCGTTTCGAGTGATGGCGCAAGAGGCGGATTACAGAAATGCGCTTCAGAGGCGGCGCTGATATCCGCCATTCAGATACGATCATACAGTACGAATCATGCGAACCTCTCTAATCACGGCCTAGTTATGCCGCATCTGCATCTTCCGGTCATCAAGCAACGCGTAATTACTGAGTACTTGTTGAACGGTTGTGACGACCGTCAGGTGCCCAACAGGGCACGTGACCATGGCTTGGCGCGAAGCGCCACCCGAGCTTCGCCACCCAACCACCACGCTCACGTTCAATTCTCTTTGCTGTTTAATGGCTTTAGAGGGGCAAAAAAGACGCGCTGATTATAGTGAAGAAGAAGGCGACGGTAAAGACGACGGCCCGAAGCGAGTTAGGTGGACCAACGAGGAGGACATGGCTAGCCCAACCCCCACTCAGCGAAGCTCCTCTGATAATGCCCTAGATTCAAAAGTGGGTCTTATAGACCTATTTGTAGTGCAGCTGATTTATCGATGCAATGTATGCGTGTTTTCATTCAGGTTTTTGTCTCATTAACCGGGCTTCAGTGAGTTAACACCGAAAAACCCATTACCCCGATCTGACGAGTCGATTTTTGCTAGTGGCCGAGTTGGCGGAGCGTATTACAACCCTAACCCCGCGACTCTTTACTTTCTAGAAGATACCATGGATGGGTCACATTTTGACTTGGTAAAAATGTGTAAGTCGGCGATATTGTCCTCTGAGATTGTGGCTGAGTTCAATTAGTTTTAGAGCAAACTAAACCCGACACATGTTTAATTAGCTCGCGAGCCGATGAGCCCCTAATATCATTCTGCCAAGAATATAGTCAGTGGCCTTTCTCCCGCCTCACCGTTATGTTCAATAGTGATTTGTTTGTCTAGTGGAACTGTCCGGTGGCCAGTGCTTCGTACGGCCTCACCGCGAGTTTGTCGCGCATAAAGGGCAAGACAAACTTCAGCAGCTTCGCATACTGACCGAGCTACCACGGAATGATCCTAGTTCCTTCAACGGGCCGGCTTCACCTTCTGCTGCCCCTCGGAATGTGAACGATTTCATCGACTCTCGAGGTAGTGGTGCTGGCGATCCCACAGCCCAGAGGACACTTGCAGCGATTCGCCGACTCAACTTTGGTGGAAATCATGCCCCGCTTTGTGTATGTGGTCTTGTTTTTGCAATTCCGGATCCTTGATGAACTTGTCTCGGTAGATGGGTGCTACGGCCGCGCTACTCGATCAATTATTGCGCGTTCAGGCGGCATTAGAGTTAGACGAATCGCAAAACCATATAGGAGCGCTAAACATCGATAGCATAGAGGTTCTTACTTTGTAAGTCATCCACGAGTTTGTGGGTATTGCTCAGCCTACCTGAGTCCAATCCAGGGACGAAGTCATGCAGATAAATGCAGACGCACTCTCGTACGTGACGGCTCCTATATTTGGCCGTGAATTCTTGCCTTACATGCCTGCTGGTAGCTCTTTACAGATTTTCGACGACGAAAACCATGCGTCCGTCCACTCGGACAAAACAAAAGAAGGCCATTCTTTGTTTCGTACGTCCCCTTCTCGATATGCTCTCTACAACCCCAGCCTTACTGACTACTTCAGAGCTTATAAATCACACCTCAACTCACCTCGGACGAGGCTTACTACGTCGATGGTGCCTCCGCCCATCCTTGTCGATACCCATCATCAAAGCCCGACACGCCGCGATCGAATGTTTCAACCTTCCTGATAACATCACTATCTCCAACGACCTCAGCTCTAATCTTCGTGCATTGTGCGTGGTGCCAAAGGCTATGGCGTTGCTAAGGACTGGACGTGGGAGGCTCTCGGAGTGGAGAGCAATTGCCAATGTAAGAGCTATTCAAGAGCCGCCTAGAATCCAAACTGATCTATACGCGGTCGCAACAGTTCTCTTACCGTGTCGTAATTCTTAAAGATGGGATTGGCGAGCTGATTGGTCGGGAAGATGTAGACGTGATTAACCGGGTAACTCATTTCTTTGCCCTCCTAGTATCTAACCTGACAGCGTAACAAATAATTAGTTCTTGGCGACACTCGAAGATGTGAGCTCAGAAGATACTGGGATTTTGATCAATACAATAGTATGTAACCAAGTGCCTCAGGCTAAAGGACGAAACTTGATTTAACTAGATCGACTGGGAGGAGTCTCAAAATACAAAAACTATATGCGTGAATCCTGGTATCGACGAAGCCCTGGACGAGAAAAAACGGACTTATAACGGGCTGGATGACTTGCTGGTAAGATTTGTAAAATCACCCCGACTTCAGCCCTGCGGTAACTAAACGACTAAATCCAGGTTCGAGTGGCTCGGGATATAAGCCAAAATATTCCTGAGGAATTTGCCACCGAGCTGCAAGTGTTATATTTTCCTCAAATTGGTGCGCATACAATCACAAAATAAGCCCTAATAATGCTCACAAGCCACCACTGTTGGAAGGGTTTGTTATTCGGATACCTAGGCGACCTGACTGGACAAAACAGGAAGATTTCGAACAAGTACCAGGCTGGGTGCAACAGGTAAAATACAAACTCAGTATGATGCTTCAATATGACTCTATATGCTGGAAAACAGTGGAAAACTGAGTGAGTGGACTATCTATATCGCTGGTTGTAATACTTAAACCTATGTGATTAGCGAAAATGTCTTCTACAAATCGCCAAAAATGCAGGGTATCAAATATCGCCTTTGATACCTCTGCTTGTACTAAATCATACTGCGAAAGACCTAGACATCTACGTTGGAGATTTGCATTCGCATATCATAGGTGCGTTGCCGTTCTTTGGCTGCGCAAACCTTCCTCTGAAGCGCTCCCTAGACCGGTGAGGAAGCGACAACGCTCAGTTGGAGCACTGAGCTATATGCTAGAGTGCGTTAGGGAAATCGAAATTATGGAGGAGACACTTGCTCGTGTCCTTCGACAAGACCAGGCGATTACTGCTGTGTGCGAGGCTGCAGCCGAAGTCGATTGGTGAGCTATGCTGCCTTCAATCACTCGGACATAAACCTACCTTCATACAAGCCTACTTTCTCTGGCGTTTTCGTCCCGCATGCATGACTGGGTTAAGCCAGAGGTGACGGAGGATAATGTTCTCGAAATTCAGGGCGGGCAGTGAGTCAAGCTATATCATGATCTAAGCTATGTGATCACGTTGCTCGCTCAGTCACCCTTTGCAAACTCTACAAGTGCCGACTTTCGTCCCTAACGACACCCACATTGCCGGTGGCCGAGGTATCGGAACAGAACCTGAGAACGGTGAGGGCGGAGCGAGGAGCGTAGTGATTGTGACTGGCGCAAACGCATGTAAGCAACAATCACTTCGGAGAGTTTCGCTTCTTACTCTAAGCCGGGAAAATAGGCGGAAAAGTAGGCTAGATATCTTGATGTGTCGGCCGCTTTTGACAATCCATTCTCGATAGAGCGTGTACCTCAAGCAAAATGCTTTGATCCCGTTCATGGCACAGGTAGGTTACATTAACCTCAAATAGGCCAAGCGCTTACCCCGATTTTGTACGGGTAGATAGGCTGGTATGAACCTACATGCTCACCGTGACGCCACACTAACGGTGACCATAGTTTTGTGCCGGCACAATCGGCCCGTTTAGGGGTGGTTGACAAAAGTAAGTTTTCGACAAACAGAAACCTGAGCTAATCAACATTGTTTAGTCTTCACCCGGGTTCAGACCCAAGAGGGTGTATCAAAGGTACGCGCGTTAATCGCATGTTCAGTTGGGGACTTTGACTCTACGGGCCTAAAAGCTTCAATCGTCATTCATGATTGACTTGGCTCAAGTGTCCCTGGCGCTACGCAACTCTACCGCGCGGAGTCTCATTGTCATGGACGAAGTATGTGGTAAAGTTCTATGCGTCCCATGCCATTACGCTAACACCCCCGGAGTTTGGAAAGGGCTCTCTGTCAACTGGTGATTGAAAACTAGCCGAGCTGAGTCAATACTAACCCGGGCGGTAGATGGGGCTGGGCTATTTGCTGGTGTAATATCCCACCTCCTGAAGCGCGGAGCCGAGTGTCCCAAAGTCCTTGCGTCAACCCATTTCCACGAGCTTTTCACAAGGGGGCTGATACCTCCCAGTTTCCCTATATCGTACGCATACATGAACGTTCTGTTGACTGAAAATCACAGTGCAGAAGGAGGGGGTCTCTCTCAAACCGAGGTCACTTATCTATACAAGTGAGTTAGGAGTGCGCGACATCCAAGGACCGCTGTAGTTATCGTGGTTAAACTAGAGTCACCCCCGGACTATGCCTGGAATCCTACGCAGCGGAATGTGCGCGGTCATACGGATTGGTACGCTAGACATCCTGCTGCGTTTCAAGTAGTTATTCTGAAACATAGATCCAGCGACCCGATATAGTAGAGCGTGCTCGTTTCGTAAGGTAGGTTGAGCTATCACTGCCCTGTACCTTGTTTCAGTGCTAACTTATCTACGTGACATTATCGAGCAGCGATATACTCAAGCGTGACGAGATTGGCCTGCTGCTAGACGAGGATATGACGGAGGAGGAGGCAAAGGAGCTTGAGGTGTGCGCGGAGGTGTGCCAGAGATTTGTGAGATGGAAAATGTCGGTGCAGGATGAAGTGAAGGTCAAAAATAGACTCAATGCCGTGCTTGAACGGTGACACTGTACTGGCCCTGTTCGCAATATCACAAGTACTGAAGAAACATCGATAGGCAGCCCCCCGGATGGGTTTTGACTGCGTGGGCTCCGTGAGGAGAGCGAGAGTGACAAAAGCGTCGGCAGTAGGGTTCGAACCTACGCTCCCGAAGGGAATTTGATAACTCACTGTTGACAGTGTTCAAGTCAAACGCAGTAACCACTTTGCTATACCGACTTAGCAAGATAATTCTGTACAAGGGACAGGTTCCCAGCATCCTAATGATGCCTCCTTTTAGAGTGATGTGGAACATCGTACTGGATTCTTACCTCCCCATTCGCTGAAGGTTGATACATAGGGCGTCTGATCGATAGCAGTACAAAAGGAGATTCGTCATTCATTCATGAATGTATAGATACGAAAGCAAAATTCAACTCGGCTACATGGATCTTATATACCAACGCGCCCAGCCTCGTTCTCGTTCTGTCCAATATGCTTATACCACTCTGGCACGGGATTCGCCTTTGGAACCATTCGCTTCCTCATTTCCTTAATCTCGGCCGCCTCTTTCTCATCTTCCAATCGCTTTGCCTCAAGACGCATACGTTCTGCCTCTGCTTCTTTGACCTTGAGAGCTGCATCAAACACCGCACGCTCCGCCGCTCGTCGTGCCGTCACGCTCCCAATCTCGTGCTTGGATTCGCGCCAAGCTTCAAGCTCCGCTTGAGCAGTAAGGAATGCCTCCTGTGTGCGTTCGCGTCGTGCCAGATTGGCCGCCTCTGCGGCGGCGTGTGCAGCGACGAAATCCGGCATGGGCAATGCGATTGGGATGGCGTTAGGGAGTGGTACCTCGACCGGAGGTTTCATTCGCAGATCAGAACGGAACGTAAACTCGACAGGCACTGTCGGCTTCGGCTTATTTGTTGAACGTGTGTTAACCTATACATTCGAGCTTTGGTCAGCATCTGTAGTGCATATATGCGCGATAAGTCTTACACGGGATTCAGACAGCGGTGGACGTTCCGGATCGGCAGGAGTATTATCCACCCTTTCTGAAATGGTTCGTTTGAGGGGTGCAGCATAGGAAGGCGTCGAACCGGACGGCGGCTTGGTGCGCGCCAATGTACGCTTGGGGCGGCCGACTTTGAGCACGAATTTAGGTTTGGCAAACGGCTTTAGGCTTGGTTTCGGCTTGACGCGACTAGGGCCTGCTCGAGGGGTAGGACCAGCTTCGAGTTCTGCGCTAAAGCGCACACGCTTGCTGGGCGAATCAAATATTTGATGTTCTGAGTTGGGTTCTGGAGAGGCAGGTCGTTTGTTCGGTCGGGGAGAAGTGTGCGAGTCGGAGCTGGCAAAAGAATTATTTGCATCCGAATGGTTTAGAATCGGTTGGAAGACGCTATGAGTATGTTCAAAAGGACCCGCTCGAATTGGCTCGGGGTTCACTTTAGTTGGCTCTTCGCTATTGTTAAACAAAGTCAATAAGATGTTCCCACGCACAGGATCGAAACTAACTTACATAACTTCACTCCCGTTTTCGCCTGGGATGTCCTCCGATAATGCTGCCTCTTCGTTGCCTTCTGGTTCAGCAGTCGTTTGCTCTCTTGAGGTGGCAGTAGTAGCACGCTTGGGCATTGTCCTAGTAGGGCGAACCTGGGTTTCAGGCTTACTTTTCGCCCCGGCACGCTTAGGGCCAGTCTTAACCTCTTTGTTCGGTACAGAACCTGCCGTGTCCTCTTGAGGAGCCGCAACTTGGTTCGGCCCCGAAGTCGACGGCGGCTTTTGAGCCACAAAAGTCGAGGGGCTAGGCTTTCGCGACGATGCGGTAGCTGTTCGTTGGGGTCTTGTGGGACCGGATGAACCAGAGCTTGGTGCTTCAGTAGGCGGAGCGCCTTTTCCAAGCGTGGCTCCAGTCTGTTTTGACAGGCCAGTTGTCGCCGCCTTGGCGAGCATAGCGTTGGACAACTCTTGCGTCGCTGAAGCAGTTCTAACGAGAACGCGAGCACCAGGCTTTGGAGCGGTAGCGGACGCCGACCTTTGGGGAACTCGTTGAGGAGCTCCCTTACCGGCTGTACCGGGAGCTTTGCGCGTCGAGGATGGCTTGGTGGGGGCGAGCGGGCTAGAGTCGTCCACAGATCCATGCTCTAGTGTATGCTCTAGTTCGGGTTCGGCACCGCTCACAGGTGCCGGAGTAGGTTCCGGGGAGGCGACTGGGTCATCGACAGTAGCTATTTCTTCAGCCGCAGGTGCAGGTGAAGAAGCTGAAACATCCGCAATCGACTCGACCGGTTTCGTTGCTTCATCCACTTGCATCTCGCTGTCTTCCTTCTCTTCAACTAGTTCGGGCTCCTGCGGTTTGCTAGATCGAGCATTACCAACATTTCTAGCAACCGTCGGACGTCCCTCGGACATTCGAGTCACACGTGTCGTTGCCCGAGTTGTTTGCGCAGGTAGAGACGCTCGTACGGCTCGGGGTTTCGTAGGCGGACCCGTAGATGAAGGCGGAGAAGCTCCAGGTGCGGCCGAAGCTCTCGATCTTCGAGTTGGGCCAATCTTCGTGTCTGAAACAGTAGATTGGGGACTGGGCTCAGACTGAGCTTCAACGGGTGGCGGTATACCAATTGGCGCAGGCGCAGATTCAGGTGCGGGCGAAGGAGTACGCGAACCAAAGTTCACTGGGACCACAATATCTTCGACCTCCTGCTCCTGTTCAGCTTCCTCCTCTTCGTCCGGGGAGGCCATTTCAGCTCTAGGAGTCTCTAGCTGAGGAACGATCCCCTCCGGCTTGTGGACCGCTTCGGCCTGTTCCTCTTCAATAACCTGGCTTGCTCTAGTCCGGCCACCCCCTGTGGTAACACCAGCCCCACCCCGTGCGCGCGACGGCCGACCCACACGCGTGCGTTTGTGAACAGGTTCCGATGGTGTAGCCCCGACAGAGGTACCGTCCTGAGGGGAAATAACGTCCGGCGCGTCAACAGGAGCAATAGACTGCCGAAGTCGAGGAAAAATGGACGAGTCCCGTCTTAGGATGCGTAGAGCGCTGGCAACAGCCTCGGCTTCCTCTTCTTCCGTCGGCTCCTTGGGCGTTTCCTCCGAAGGTGGGGTATCTAGGCTCAACGTAGCCAGAGTTGAAGAAATAGTTGGGAGGACGAAAGGAGCTTGAGGAATCGAGGGTGTCAGGCTTTTGCTTCTGCTTTTAGTCGTTGAAGGAAGTGCCTGGAACTTGAATGGGGCGGGTCCGGATTCAGCGCGAGCATGTACGGATGGTGGTTCAGAAGTGGTTGTTTTGACGACATTTGAAAACCTGTCTATGAATGCGGGGGGTAAAATGGCTTCTGGTGGGACCACAGGTGACGTCTCCCTAACAGGAGCTGTGCGTACGTTGGTTTCTTGAGGGACAGAGGGCGAGACAGCTTGATCTACATCTAATAAAGCATGTTCGTTCTCAATAAGGAATGGGGATGTATTGCTAATAGTCATACCTTCTGCTTGCATCTCCTGGTCTTCTTCGACCAGCGCGTTCTTTGACCTGGTTTTGGACTTGGAGCGTCCGACAGTCCGCGAGGCGCGCTTTGGTTTAGCGGCTTGTGTTTCAGTGTCAGCTTCAGCTTGTTGGCTTGGTTCCAGAGCCGGTTCAGGCGGAGGGGCCATCTCTGAAGTAGACGCAGCCAAGAAAGGGTTGGACGAAGATACAGCTGAAGAGGTGATTGGAAACGCTGGAGGTGCCTCAATCGCAGATGGTGGACGCGTACGAGCCTTGCGCGGACTTGTGCGTCGAGGTTTAACCTCTGGCTCCGGGATAACCGTTTCAGGTACTGTTGTGGAGGATATATGAGTAGAGTAAATGAATGGGATACCTAGCTAGACTTACCCGGTTCCGACTCCTCCGTCATAGTTTCTATCGGTTCACACGGAAACGTACTGTTGTGCTCGATGCTGACAGCAACAGGATCCGGTGCAACGCTCTTCTTTGAAGGAGACTTGGAGCGAGAGCGAGCTACATGCGAGTTTAGCTTATATTATATTACAGAAAAACATTCACATACTCGACTTCCGTCTCGGCTTCTCAGTCTGAATAGACTGTTTGGCTACTACTTCGGGTTCAGGCTCCTCAGGCACAGCGGCAGGCGCCATCGTCGAATGGCTCAACTTGGATCGCGACTCGAACGGTTTAGCAACAAGAGAGGTATCGAACCCCATAGCACTATCATCGACCAGAAACTCGCCGCCTTTGACACCCATAAGCATCTCGTCCGATACACTCGAGCGAAATCTCATTGGACTATCATCTTCATCCATGTCAGTGCTAATATCCTCTAGGCCAACCAGAGCGCGCGAAGAGTTGAGGTTGTCGGGGTTGTTATCAGTGCGAAAGTAACGAGACGAGAGTTCAGGGAGTGAGGTGTCTGTGTCAGAATGTACGTTTTGTCTGGAATGCGTGTTTTGAACGAAAGGAGAGCCGCCAGGTGCCAGAAGGACTTCACGCGGCATGGTTGATGTAAAGCGCAACTCGTGGACGCGCCGGTCACCTGACGAGCTGTGCTGGTGCTTACACAAATTGTGTCTCGCAGATAAACGCCCACGAAAACGTTGAGAATAAGCAGCGTTCACGATAAGGGTTCTATCATTTGTACAGTATATACATATAAACCTTGTTCACCTCCCCAGCTGTTCTATAATATACTCAGCCATTGGCTTGAACAACCCCCAAGTTGGGGTTTGTTGGTACCTATCCAGAAGCTCGAATGTTCGCCCTGGACTCGATTCTGGCGGAGTTGCAATAAAAGTTCCATTCTGTGGACTAGACAATGTGTTGAGCTGCGTCACTGGGGAAAGGTCGGTCGCTTCGGGAACTGGCGTAGCAGGTTGAGCTGGGGAGGATGTACCATTTTGTGTGGGTTGGGGTAACGTGGTAGGTTGAGTAGAGTCAAGAAGCTCGACGAGCTGGGTGTCGATAGGAAGGCTTCCCAGGAAATGCACCTTCTCGCGCTCAGCCATGGACTTCCCCCCGCCCTTGGAGAACACGTTCGTAACCTTAACAAATCCACGTTGTTAGAGACCAAATGAGAGAAAGAGACGATATAATCACCTCTCCGCAACATGGACAAGCGTATCCACTCATATTTTCTATAACGCCCAGCACAGGCAAGTTCACAGTCCGGGTAAACGAAACACCCTTGACGGCATCAGCCAACGCAACAGCCTGGGGGGTAGTCACTATAACAGCAGATAGCCGATTGTGTACAGGCGCAAGGTGTTCCATCAACGATAAATGCTCGTCCGATGTTCCTGTCAAACCACTTGAATCAGTATGGCCTAGGCGTTGAAAAGGGCCGATACTAGCATACCAGGAGGCGTATCCACAACAAGATAATCCAACTCTCCCCATCGCACATCGCTCAAGAACTGACGAATCATAGCATTCTTCTTTGGTCCGCGCCAAACAACCGAATCGCCCCGATTCTTGAGCAGAAACCCAACGCTCATACAGAGCAGCCTTGCTCCTTCGCCTTGACCTTCACTTCGTCCTCCGATACCAAGAGCCCAATCGGCGTATACGGGAACCCAACCATCCGTACTTTGATGCACTGGACGACCATCTACACCAAGCATTCGCGGAATACTAGGGCCCGTTAAATCAACATCGAGGATTCCGACTCGAGCACCAGGAGCAGAGGCATAAAGCGAGAGAGCAAGCTGTGTAGAGACGGAGGATTTGCCAACGCCACCTTTTCCAGAGAGCACGAGAATTATACGTTTGACATTCCTGAGACGACGGGCAATGGGTGTATCAAGGAGAGGGGCTGTATTGGCTTGAGTTGAGGTCTGGCTGGGTGTTTCGGGGGTATGAGACATCGTTATAACCGTTCAGCTCTAGGTGTATATGGCGGTGGTATGCAAATCGCTCGGGCTCGAGTGAGCATGTCGTCGTTCGCTTGTCATCGGACTTGGAACTTAGTCACCCGAAAAACTAATTTGATCATATCACATTTAGAAAGAGTAAACTTATGTAACACGATCGAGCGCGAATTTTGGTCCCGAGATCAGTAACTCGGACGCATATACTTTTACAGTCGAACCCCTGTGATACAGGCATACCTTTTGCTTGATCCTCTGTGATCCAGTAGACCTTTGGCATATCAACTGGCATCCTCTGTTAGCTCTAGCTGCCCGCCGCCTTATCTGAGAAACTCATCGAATTTAGAGTGAGATTCGTAAAGAAAAACCCTTATCAGCTCCCCCGTATCTAAGGGGTTTGACTATAGGTAGTTTAAGTATACAGTTATAAGTAGTAGATTTACAAAGCCTAAATGATACAGTGCACTAGACACAGAACGCGAAGAGATCATAGCGCATAGACGAGAAGGTCACTCCAGTCGACGCCAATCATCAGACAACCGACATTCACTCCTCGGGCGCCCAAACCACACAGCTTTTTCATTAGATATGTCTGCATTAAAAAGCAGTTTGCGAGGTTCAAGTCCAAACATCTTGACTGGGTCACATCCACCAAGCGGAGCTTGCCTATACCCATATCCGGGATGTTTAATTCCAGCGCCTACTCGGGAATAGCAATGGTGAATGGTATCGACATGGACAAGTTCTGGCATGATCTCGAGTAGTTCCAGAGGAATGTTGAAATCCTTGTCGTCGTTGAATCCCAAGGAGCCTACCGAATACGGAGGGCCGGTGTCGAATTGCTCATGCGGCCACATCCCAGGGAGTAGGAAACAGAACTCGCGAACCGACTGAAAAATCGGGCCAACGCGTTGTACGTACTCGGTCTGAGCGCGTATACAATCATGTAAGGTACCATCTTTGTGGCCCTAAATAAACCATGTCGGCGTTCATACTGGCACCTTATGCAAATAACAGTATAGTCACTCACATACTCTCCGGGCTCCAAAGTAATGGCCAATTTTTGTGTTTTCGAAAATCCCTTAGAAACGGCTTGTAGATCCATCAATGAGTTTGAAACGAAAAAGTCTTGAAAGGGCAGAGCTAAGCATCTAACAGTAGGATGACCGCCAATCTCTCCAAGCGCTTGCAATAACGCATTGAACACGATCATATCCGACCCCCAGATGTCGATCCGGCGTGAGTCCCGGATTAAGCCAAATGTGTGAACCGGGGAGCGCATGAGTAGCGCCCGCATCCAGGAAGGCGTGGCCCACAGTGTACATAGGCTTTTGAGAGCCTCGCCCTCGGATGAGAACCCCAGATGCCACTCGTTGGGCGACAAGAAGCGCTCGCTCTTTTCAGGTAAGACAAGGTGAGTGACCCTTGTCTGCGTACCAATAAACTCCAAGGCGTCTGGGATATACCCGGCAATTCTGCACGACCTAAGCCTAAAAGGAAACGCTTCGCTCATTTCATTGAAAGATAGAGGATACGGGAGAGGCTCTTGGTGATGTTCTTGTTTGATGCATAATCTCTGCAGGTTTGAGGCTTGGTTTAGCACTGTACGTACGCCTTGCACGAAATCTTGTCTTTGGCGCCATAGCTGTTGTATGTCATCCCTGCCCGGGACGTACAATTGTTTCCG
>WSTJ01001289.1:0-13705 GCA_019623705.1 Ceratobasidium sp. 428 | reverse complement strand
GCCGCGTCAAATCCACAAGAATGGACTGACGCGCTGGCGGCCGCCAAGGCTGCTGGCAAAATCCCGACCGACTGCCCCGTCGCCTCGGCCGGAGGAACATATCGGAATAGCTCGGGCACCATCAACCCCAACAGCCCGCAGATCTGCTCCAGCGCCGCGCAATGTCGCAGCCCGGACCAGGTGTACGATGTCCCCGACAACATCGTCGCCATCTCGTTTGACGATGGTCCTCAGCCCGCTAGCAAGACGCTGCACGAGTTTTGTCGACAGAACAACCAAAAGGTTACTCACTTCTATATCGGTGCGTCCCAGCCCTTTGTTTTTTTGACGTGCGGGCGCTCAATCAGCCTTTGATTGTTCAGGATCCAACATTCTTCAGTACCCTCAGTTGATGATGGAAGCGTACAGCGTCAATGGAGACGACATGGCTGTTCACACGTGGTCTCATCAGCATACCCCTCAATTGACCGACGAGATGGTACTCGCTGAGCTTGGATGGACGGTGCAAATTATTTTCGACTCCACCGGCGGTCGTCTCCCAATGTACTGGCGACCACCTTATGGAGAATCCGATACTCGCGTCAGGGCCATTGCTTATGTGCGTCTTCCAATTTCTTTTTGTATTCACGTGAAATCGTTAATCGTGTCGTGTTTGTCTACAGCACGTCTTTGGGCTAAAAACCGTCATCTGGAACAACGACACCGACGACTGGAAGATCGGCGAGGGCCAAACTTTCGCCAAAGCCTCTGCCGTCCTGACCAAGGCGTATTCGGGAAAGAAGTCGCCCGGCCTCAACATCCTCGAACATGAGCTGACCGCAGACACCGTCCGGGTCTTTACGAGTACCTATTCTCAAATTGCTGCGAATGGCTGGACGGCCAAGAGCATTCCGGACGCGCTCGGATCGAGTTGGTACCTTAATGCTGCGGATAACACCAGCCCTGTGACACCCGGACGCGTTGCTGGAGGACCGGGCGGAAGCGTCGCGCCTCCTTCGCCGAGCGGTGGGAACAGCTCTGCTACGGACAGCGCATCAACCGTCGGACCGAGTGCGACAGCTCAACCGTCTTCGAACGGCGCACTTTCCCTCTTGGCCAACTCGATCACAATCGGGACGGTCGCACTCCTCGGCTCAGTTCTATTCCTATAGTACCCCTCAAAACTCATACATTTTCACGCACTCTAATTACCTATCCGAGACTCGGTACGAACGCTGATCTGAACATTATGTCTGGTTTCGACGCTCCTTGCCATGTGTGTTTACGGATCCATACTCGACTCGTATGCGTCATGTTTCTTTTGTGTTGTTGTTTATTTTCTTTTTGAGTTTTGGTGGTGTTTTTTCATTTATTTATTGGACATTTTTTTGGTGCGATTACATTTGGTTTTTTAATGACATTGATATGCGAACCTTTGTGGTTTTGAGTGGTATCTTGAAGAAGGGGGTTGGAAGGTGCGCTGGGCCGGGCTAAGGCTCCGACTGTCGTGATTCTGCTAGTTGCTGGTCTCTCTCCTGTTCAAGTGCTGGTGGTGCTGCACGGTCTCACGAAGGGTATGGTCAGGGGTAGTGAGTTTATATGCGCCAACGCAGCTAAATTTAGAACTAGGCAAGAATGGCTATTCACGTACCGAGTAAAATATAGGCATCAAAAACTTTGAGGAAAGGGGAACCCCTGAAATTTAGGTCGGGTTTCGAAAGTTTCAGGCCAGTTTCACCCGGACTCTAGTCATTTCAGATGGAGTGGTGGGGAGGCGGGCGTGGGGCGGTGGAGCCGACGTTGCACGGATTTCAGCGCCTATCTGAAAATTCAAGTGGGATTCACATGATCATATCCTCAAAATGACCACTCGATCGCCGGGGTTTTCCGTTTCACAGATCTCTCTCTCTCAGTTGAAGTGTAACAATGGGTCCGTGCTCAAGTTGCCGTAATAACCGACTCAGTAACGGAGTCAAGTGTACGCAATGTAGCTGACTTACGCATATATCATGACTATAGTCTACGTAATGGCCCGAACCCTCCTTTCTCTCATGTATATTAGGCGGTCGATGCGCTAGCTTGTATCTCAACCTTCCAACGATTAATCCACTCGTTCTGTCTATTAATTTACTGCGCTACTACAGAATCGCTATATGAGGTACTGCGCATATAGTCACAGAATCACATGAAAACGGTACGATCGAGTAGTGAGAAAGATCACCTTGCTTCTGCAAGGTCACTCACCCCCCCTAAATTACACACAAAAATCTGCAATCCACGGATCTGGCGCTTATGCTTCTGAGCACCAGCTTCAAACTCCTCCGACAAACCTCCCGCACAACTCTTACAACACACAGTATCTTCTAATTCGGTAAATACATTTGAAAAGATTCTTCGCCATGGATTTGTTAACTTTGAATGATGTCGCGCGCTTAAATGTACGTGGAATCGTGTACTTAGTCGACAGAATCGTAGGACTAGCATTTCAACGGTCTTGCGCACAACATCGCCGTTTCCGTATCTAAGAGTCTACGGATTAGCGTATACACTTGAATAAAGCCCAGTAGGCGAGCAGCTGAATCTATCCGGCTGATAACGCTGCGCATATATATGGGTTACGGTTGTGTTCCATTTACTAATAATGGCTTTACTGTGCCGAGCACGGAAAAGTCAGCTTGCAGTTCTAGTTTTCGAGTAATAGACTAGCAGAGCTTAACTTACCCAAATTTTATGCGACATATTTGCTAGATCCTAACTCCAGCGCACATCAGAGCGCCGGTTGCAAGATAGCTGTGATTCCTGTTGCTCGTAACAGGACTTACCACTTTCAATACACACCAACAAGAACCCATTTACGACACAGATTTGAACTACGCTCTCGATAAGGGCAGTCGACATGCGGCATATTTCACGCAGCCGGACCAGGAGTTGAGCGGAGAGAATAGGTAGAATATCGGTTGTGCTCAATCTAGGCAGCCAGACGACGAGAGCTTTGTAACCTTACAAATATATTTTGTTTCGTTTATTTATCTATCAGAAGGAATTGTTCGCCTCTATGTCAGTATATTCTTGGTGGGTTGTATCTAGTGTCTGGGAATCTCATCTAAGGCCGTTGCTCAAAACTAACATTGTAGCTACATGCTATGCGACCCTAAATTGAGCCTTAAGAGCAGTATTAAGGTATTTAAGATTACGGGATGAGAGCTTGCAAAGAGTCAGTGCTCAACTGAAGCAAGTTCAGTGGCGCGGAACGTGCTGCTTCTAGTAAATAACTCGGCCTTAAATGCCAATATGGATAAATGGAGCCCATCGCCGATATGCCGCCACGCCTACCTGCTCTCGCAAGACGCCCACCGCATGATGTAGCGCCCTCGCGGCCTTCTTCGAGTCCGGTATTCCATCCTTCAACATGTACTCGTAGAACTTCTCAGCTACGATCGGCGCATCTTGGTCTCCGATGGGCCACATGGTCGCGATCACCGTTCGGTACCCCGCCATGAGCATCCCAGCTGCCAGATGTATTGCTTCGTCTGATAATACCATGTCTCCGGTAGCGGTCTGACAAGCGGACAGGAATGCAAGATGAGCGTTTGTGATTCTCTTCCCAGATATCGTCCTCAGCGCAAGTGAACCGTCGGAAAGATGGAATGCACTCTCAAGCGGATTTGAAACATCCTGGCTTGCATGGCACGCGAGATGAACCCAACTATGCTGTTCCATCGCCTCCATCACGGCGTCGCAGGTTGCGCTCGCCCCGTCTAGTCGATCGGTACGTACACCGTTGGTTTGAGCAGAGACCATGTTCAGTTCCTGAGTTGTGCCCGGAAGTCGAGGAAGAACAGAGGTAGACTCTTGAGCGACTAATGCGATACCGGTGAACGTTGCAGGATCAGGAGGAGCTGCAAGAAGTGCACTAATAGTCGGTGTGAATGAAGAGACACAATAGTCGAAGAGAGTGCAGTGTGGCTTAGTATAATCGCCGGCGGCATGGAGTGGGAGGAACGAAAGAGGCCCCATGGTGCACCAGGTCACGTGCGGGAGTTTACTCTCTGGTCGGACCTCCTACAACCAACAGGTGAGATATGGAGACAAATGACATAGTAAGATACTTACCTGGTATCCGAGAAAATTTAGTATAGGTTTGGCTATACCCACCCATAGCATGGCTAGGATCGAGTCGTGTTCGCTAACCGATTCCGGTACCCATACCGGTTTTCGATTCTCTCGGGTCACTTCATCGGTGCGAGATATCAAATACTGCTGGGCTTTGACCAGGTTCTGGTATAATAAAGTATCCAATGGGGTCCACGCAACATCTGTAGCCTGAGGCAGGATGATGAATGCGCCACACAGATCTTCAGTAACAAAGATTATAACAAGAGTCCTGTCCTGGGCTGCCGTCATCAGCTGCGATGCCTGTTTAGGGGCGAGGAAATTGTGGCTGTTCGGTAGTGACTGGGCTTTCTGCACCAGCTTCTCCCAGTCCTCCACTAGGCGGCGGTAACGCTGGGCAGTAAGCTCTTTGAACTCTTGGTCGTGGGCCAAATTGGTAGGATCTGACTGGACTATGCTTATAGCCTGCAACTGCTCAGCTACACGAGACATCTCAGCAGCTAGCGGCGGATCAACCGCCTGCAAATCATCCAGTGGACTGCGCAGTTGTAGTTGCTGAGTCCATACAATGGAGCGGCCTTGTTCCACCCACTCTAGCGCCTGACCGTAGGCTTGAAACTTAATTGCAACTCCAGCGGCCTCCAAAGCTGCACCTGAAATCTCGGTGATGTGACTGCACCGCTGCTCTACCACCAAGCCGAGCCATATCACCTGAGGAATGAGCGACATGAAGACCTGATAAGCCTCCAAGGCTGCCTGAGGTTGATATCGGACACACAAACTCGCCCACCGACGAGCGGTTTTGCTCCTCAAATTGGGGTTGCTTCCAACCGACTGTGAGGCCAGCTTGTAGCTCTCAAGGGAGTATACTATATCGGATCTACTGTTCGAGTGTCGTGATCGAAGTAAAAAGAAGCACCCCAGATTTCCTAAACTACCACACCTATACATGTGGCCCTCATCCGTCAAAGCGATTCCAATTTGCAAATATTCGATGGCTCGGTCCAAGTTTTGAGGCTGGTTCGTGTGCAGATACCTGGTAGCAAATGCACTGGAGAGGTTCATTAGCATTCCAGGTCTACCAGGTTCGTCTTCTCGAGCAATCGACATTGCCTGCCGATAGTACCAGATCGCCAAATCTATGTCCGATAATATTTCTAAACGATCACCGCGTCTGTGGTGTGAATTAGCCAGATTGTTCATGGTTTCTGGCCTGTCTGGGTGACCATCTGGGGTTATTGCCGTTTGCAAAACGGTTTCGGGTCGGCGCTTAGAGACCCTGCTCGACGAAAAAAAAAGGTGTCCAGCGGTATTTAGCCCTTATCTCGCCCAATTCGCGTCGTATCGGCATGATTTTAGTACCATTAGAACCGCAGCGAGGAGGCGCATCGGATGGTGTATGTACATAAGCGTAAATCGAATGTATAACTAAGTCGAAAAGTGCGCCTCGTTTGGCGGTTTCTCATCGTCGCCACATATAACTAGAGGCCTAGGATACTTCCGTATGGCTAAAACCAAAGAACACAACGTTGCTCTGATATCTGGCTTTCTATTTGCGTTGCTGCTACACTAACAGCCTGTAACGAACGGCCCAGACCGCGGGGAGAAAGTGAAACGGCCTATTTCGGGACCGAGTCCAGCTTCGAGATGACGCAAAGTCTGTTCTCGTGCCGAAATAGGATTATAAAACAGATATCCGGGCTGCTCACCATTGCCCTCGTCCAACCATGCCCCCGAAGAAATCTAAGGATACCGCCAAACGTCCTGCTAGTCCTAACGAGCTCGACGAAGAACCGGTTGGCAAAAGAACTCGTGCTCACACCAAGAACTCTGAGCCCGCTCGTCCTCGCCTACGGCCCAAGATGCGACCACCTCCTCCACCTTCCCCCGAGCCCAAATCTGCCCTGCCCCAACAGAAAGCTACACCAGCCGCAAAGAAAGTGTCCAAAAGCGGCCTAAAGCTTGCTAGTGTTGGCGGTCAAAGTGTTAGCAGCGCTCAAAGTAAAGGTGAGAAGACACAGGCTTACTCGAATATGCAATGGTTATTGACAAACCTTGCGATATTGAATAGGAAAGGGGAAGTCAGTGGCTTTCGAGGACTCAGAAGACGAATACGGCGAGGAGGAACTAGATGAGCTGGAAAGTGATTCGGACGTAGATATTATGCCACCGAGCGACGATCCGGCTCCTTCCTCTCTCAAAAAAGTCACAATCCGCCTTGGAGTCTCCGGTAAACCTGCCATAGTCACAGAATCAGCTTCAAAAAGCGCACGTCTGTCCACATCAGGTATGTAAACTAGGATTTCAAAGTGATTAGACTCAACTAAGAACATGGTTTCGATGCAATAGAAGTGGAACCAGAGGTTGGCGCCGCAAAAATCGCATTCTCAGTGGAGAAAGACGGCGTTCAATCGCGTCCGATCCAGATTCCTAGCGAGATCGACTATGAAACATTTGGATTCCGTGTAGCACAAGCATTTGGCGAGGTTGCAGGCGAACAAGACTTGGCCTACAAGACAAATCGAATGGCCAACTCAGCAAAATGGCTTGCATTGAGTGACTCGGAGGATCTTACGTTGATTATGGACCAGGCAGATACGACCCTACAGACCGAGCTTGATCAATACTGTACAGCGACTGCAGAGAATAACGAGAAGAAAGAGAAGGCAAAAAAGAAGGGTAAATCGGCAATCAATTTGAAGAAGGTCCAGCCTCTACGCGATTTTGTTATTATTCTTCGAGACCGTAACCGAGAGCAAAAAATCAAAGAGGCAAAATCGTCAAAGAAGGTACGTACTTTCATATCTAACCATCCAATCGCTTCTGAAATACGTCTGGCTGTTAGTCTGCCAAATCGGAGAAGGCGGAGAGCGCTGGACACTTGAAAGGAGTTGGGGGTAAGATCAAAGAGTTTACGCAGATCATTGAGGCATGAAAATGCGGTTCTTGCAAGAAGAACTGTGCGATTTTGCCTCGGCCCGGTAATGTGGCTGGTCCAGAACACAAGGTGCTGAACTCGGGCAACATCCAGGCTTGGGCTCATATAGCGGTGAGTTGAAGCAGAGTTCTTGCAGCTTTTTACTGACCTTTGCAATATAGGCAAATGCCGCTATGAAAGGAAAGCCGTATTCGCTTGAGACTGTACCTGATGAGCTCTTGCTCATGCTGTCGGATCGACCGTCTGAGCCACGTGGGAAAAAAGCTGGGGCGTCAGGATCAAATGATGCCAAAACACAGCCCAACGCCCCTGTTCCCCCTCTCGCACCACCGCTACTGGCACCACCGCTTAAATAGCTCTTGCTTTTAGCTATGGGAGGACCTGGAAAGACCAAGGTTGATTCGGCTGTGCCAGACTCGAGCGCCTCGATGGTCATGGGTGATCCTCGATCTCTTCGACGCGAGCCAGAGCCATCTTCGGCTCAACCGCCGGTACCGGATTCGAGTTACACTTTCGAGGATGGAAACGTCACTGTACAGGTAACTATATCTCAACTACCATTCTTAACATCTTCCTGCGCAGTATCCTCCTCCAGCTCCTCTAGGTCATCAACCATATGGGCACTACCCGGCATACCCTCAGTACGGCTACGGGCCTCCATCTTATAACTACCCACCTCCACCACCTGCAGGCTATTCAGGCTATGGTGTGGCGCCGCAGGTGACAGGTCATATGCTGCTGTCAGAATGGCTGGTGATGTGTGACCGTGGGCCGCGTGGCGAGCACGAGGATAACTTTTCTGGTTTGATCGCTGGCTTCTCTGCTCGGCGACTTTTTTATCTCTTTGAGGTTCAAAATAAGCCTGCGGACTTTTTTTACCCAAATTGACTTTCCTACTGCTCCAGGAGCACCTACCTTCCGCATGAGCCATGAGACAGCCTCACGTCTTTGTCAGTACCTTGCTTACAATCTTCCATAATCATACTTTATCCAATGTCATCTAGTACCTAATTATACACAATCTAATCCTCAGTATAGCCACAATGAGCAAAATACTCTCGAGCATCCTTTGGAGTTACGGAATATATGTGTCGGAAAAGCATCACCTGGATGGCTTTATCACTATCCTCATCGTTTCGGGCTAAAGTAGCTCGTGCTTCCTCACCCTCACGATGAATGTTCCCCTTGATCTTTGAAAAAGCGAGCTCGATAGGATTGAAATCAGGTGAGTATGATGGCAAGTAAGCGAGGATGACACCACTAAAACAACTCTTATCAGTACCGCTGTGACTCACTGTTTCCTCGAAACACTACCACTCACCGCTCCTCACACTTTTCCACAACCTCGGCAACACAGTGAATCGGGCAGTTATCAAGAACTAACACTGAGTTATCCTGCGGGAAGGGATTCATATTGGCTAAACATAGATCAAGAAATTCCATGAACAAAGGTGCGTTGTATGATCCTTTGACAACAAGAGCTGTCAAAATTCCATTAACCGTGATTGCAGGCAGGATTGAATATCTAGGAAGTATATCAATGTACTAAAACTACTATTGTGTCATTATTCTCACCGTTTCCCTCTAGCCCAGAACGTTTTTTTATGTGCGCGCTCGCCAGACAATGCATAGGACAATGCATAGCCTCGGTTCCGGTAGGTTCCTTTTCGGTTGATTGAGCTTTCGTCGGCAAACACAAGTTGTGCAAGCCTGAACCCGCGAATCAGATCTCGAAACACGTCCCGATCCTCCTCACACCGTTCCATTGCACGTTTGTCTAGCTGCCGCCACTACATGTAAGTTTCACTCATCACTTGCGTATGTTTGACTTGCCACTTTGTAGGTGAAGCCGAATCGTTGCAAAGCTCGTTGAATCGTCGATATCGACGCTTCCCTCCCGGTCAGGAGCTCTAGCTCCCGCTGTAACTCGTCTAAAAACAGGTCTGGTGATTGGCAGATTCGCTCAGCCATGTACTAGGGAAGTGAACTAACGTGAGTTACATGTTGAAAAACAGATAAGCGACGCACCCAGACATCTCCAGCCTCAAGGATACGAGGTCGGCCAACAATTCCATTCGTTTCTGGCCTTCTATACGACCCAGTTTCCTCCCACTGGCGCTTGATAGTGCGAATTGTGTCGTCTGTTAGCTCGGTGACAGCCTCGATCGTGGAAATGTTATGACCTAGAGTCAACATTCGAACCACAATTTTGCGGACCTCATCAGGCGTCGGCGCAGGCATAAAAGGAGGAGGATTTGGAGGGCTCGGTAAGCTCTTTCCAGCTCAATTTGTATACTTATCATTCTTACGATAATGTTATGTACAACACCCAGTCTCACTACCGCAATTTCTAATATTTCGTAATAGACAACAGACCTCCATGGCTGTCATACGTAAAGATAGGGCTTTGCTGGCGATTTTAGGGCTCTATTGCGCTCTAGTTATATGTGGCGACGATGAGAAACCGCCAAACGAGGCGCACTTTTCGACTTAGTTATACATTCGATTTACGCTTATGTACATACACCATCCGATGCGCCTCCTCGCTGCGGTTCTAATGGTACTAAAATCATGCCGATACGACGCGAATTGGGCGAGATAAGGGCTAAATACCGCTGGACACCTTTTTTTTTCGTCGAGCAGGGTCTCTAAGCGCCGACCCGAAACCGTTTTGCAAACGGCAATAAACATCTTCTAAACTCCCAATACTAGATATAAAAAAACTCAGCTATTTGAAAAGAACGAACCTCCATAGCCGGCCACCGGTAAGCCTCATCCGTGATCTAGCAAAAGCGCCCATTCAACCTGAAAAATCTGATTCGGCTTGCATCAGTGAAAGGTTCAAGGGTTACGGAGCTCTAGATTCATTGGGAGCTTCCTCACTCAATGATGTCGCCATACTGGTGACAAACTCCATGCTGGAGATGGCTTTTTGCAGGCTAGCAGCACACGTTCCTCTCTTCTCTCAGCTATAGCCGGAAGACCGGCTATGTCAATAGCGCTCATTGTGATTTGAATATGTCAAGGGATGCATGTGTTGTAGCATATAAGAAGGTCGCATACACTGTGAGACCGTATCGCTTACGGATAATCTCAAGTTCACCTCTAATCGACCGAGATCTAATACAAGACATGACGGTCCGTCAGGAAAATCTGGATTTTTAGTTATAGCCTGGGGTTGTAATTTAGGTTACTTTAGCAGATTTTTTGAATTTACCAAAATTTACCAAAATTTACGTAAATTGAATAAATTGAGTCCTGGTGGGCAAAACACCCCCCAAACTCATCCCTAGTGTGCTACTGGGCTGTGGTAGTCATGGGGGCAAAAACTGAGTGTTTGGAGGGAAAAAACCTAGGGGGTAAATTCGCCCTAAATTTGGCTAAATTTGGCTAAACTCAGCCAAATTGAGACCAGGGGTGTTAAATTTAGTGTATTGAATCTTGGAGAGTCGTTAATTCCCTCAACCCATGAATTAAGCTTAATCTAAGTTAATTTTGGTTAACGAAAGATCCTAGTTTTCCTGATGTCATCAGTGTAGACCAGTATATTCAATCACTCACTGCTCGTGGCTGCAAACTCGTCGAGCATGAAACTAGTGGCAACGCACACCAGTTCGACGAACCGATCACCGACGGGTGCTATCGTATCGTTCAGATTGATCAACACAACAACCCGGTTTATGCTTCTTTTGACGTTAAAAATACCCTCCCAGGCCAAGAGGAGTTTCCTATCGAGATGCGCGCCGCCCCTGACTTCGCCACGCAATTTGTGAGTTTATGCCTGACGCTTTACAGATAAACTAATGTCTATTTCAGTTCAAACTCACCCGCTCATATGGCGTCAAAAACGGGTACACAATTGTCCCCATGCTCACTGAACCAGGGCTGCCAGAGGTCCGAAGTGCCGTTCAACCTGGCGGAACGACCACGGTTTACGTATGTTATTAACTTCGTGATGCGATCTCCAAGCAAAAGAACTAACATTACTGCAGAACAATTCCGTCAATGTCAAGAGGTCGAATTGCTGTACCGTCTGGGCTATCTCTGGCTCCGAAGCGGTAACTTACTGGTAAGTAAAATCCATGAATAAGCTGATGAAGAAGTCACGATGGTTGTACACGTAGGCAAGGGAGCAATTTCAAGACGACTCGTTTCTATACGTGAGAGATAGAGGCTACCGAATATCTAGAGTAGCTAACACCCCCGTAGGATACGCGAAGTTGGCTCCGGAGGATACTGGGGCACAAACCACCAACAAGAGGTGAATTATTCACACACATTTTCACGTATGTTCGATATCTAAAACTTGAGTTCTCGATGTAGGTTATCATTTCCACAACGAACACGGCAACCAACGTTCGGCTTTATCAGCTTGTTTCGACCAGCACACAGCCCAAATCCTCTTTCTTGAGGACTGATACCATTTCAGTCCGCGCCTCCGGCTCGGAAGCCGTCAAACGAGTGTACTTCTCCACACAGGTGTCGAAACAAGAGATCGAGCGCACGTACTCTGTGCAGCTTACAACTGAAGCCCACGACCAAGGTTGGGCGTCGGATCCGGAGCGTGGTCTTTGGAGCTGGTTTGAGCTCGCAATCTTCTCCCAGCAGCCTGAGGACGGTCAAATCGTGCGTAAAGGCGCTATCAAATACGGCCCGGATCAGGAGCCACTTACTTGGCTCTCGCATCGAGTTGGGTTGAAATCATCGTTTACGGAGCAGAGCGGGGTAGTATTTGCCAAAGGCCATGAGATGTGGAAGACTTTGAAGCCTGGAGATCATATTGGTGTTCTTGCATGCGCTCAGTATGGAGCTTGGAGCTTAGATGCTCGTCGTGGTAGACTGAACTTCCAAGAGCTGGAAGATAAGTTCGAAGTTTAATGAGGCTTTGAACAATTGCATGACTACTTCAGGTGGTATTTGAAACATCGTGTTGGCTTGTTTTCAACTTTACGAGCTGTAAAATAAACAAATAAAAAAAAAGTGGGCCCGAGTCGATGTATTATTTAGGACTACCCGGAGTCAGTCGGCATTTCTCGAAGCTCAGTGATCATTTCAGACCGAATGTGGTTTCTCATGATTTACTACCTCACTATCCGGCAAAGCCTAGCAAACAACTCCACCTGAATTTCAGATTCCTCCCGTTCCACAGAGGCGCTTGGAGCACCCGTGGATTTTCTTGGCGCTCATCCTCTACGCACTGATCGGCGCCGTCTCAACACAGCTTTGATCTACTACTGGTTTGGTTCTTGAGTTCCAATTTGCTTTTGGGACGTATATTAAAACTGCCCAGATGCCAGTGAAGATACGTATTCGCTCCAACCCTTTCTCGAATATCCCCGCATCTACTTGAGTTCGAAATATATCAACCGCTAGTGTTCTTCAATGGAAAAACCTACAGCGCCTTCTTGCACCACAACGGTTAGCCCTTGTCGATTATGATACCAGCAACTTGGTCATACTAACGTTGTCCATTTATAGGAAAATCAAGTGAGTGTTACCTCAACCCTAATCGTAGTGTGTTGATTTACCGTAACGTACTCAACCAGCCAGAGCGCAATGTTATGGAGGTTCAATTGGAACGAGATCATCAACTTCACGGCTCAGTAGGTTTAGTGAGCTGCCCATTGTGATTGAACACAAACTGAAATTGTTGAGGTCAGAAGACTATGATACCTGAACAACTTTATACACGACTATTACACTGGCTACGGATATCACTATCTAACCCAACGCCAGGTCTGATGGAGAAGATCCACGGAAAGCATATAGAATCTGAAATTTTCTGGGCCTTTGACGCGTGCGTCCGGAAATCTCTCCAGATTGACAAGCAAGACCCGACAAGCGTGACGACTAGCCGCCTTGCCGGTATCCTGTTGCTTAGCCAATCCTCCGATGGCGATGCCTTCATACTCATGGATCCAATCACCAGGCTAGGGTGTCTTGGCAAGTTTTATCACGATGTGTATAAGAACTACGGCCAGCTGGAGGACATCGACCAAGCAGTAGAGTGCTTCACGCTGGCTATCTCCGGCACGCCTGATGTCTATGCCGGAAGATCGGAGCTGCTAAATGGTCTTTTTCATTGCTTCTACACTCGACTCGAGGCGACTGGAGATCTCTCTAACCTTGAACACGCAGCCAAATGTATTGCTTCGGCGCCATTTCCATCGGTTGGTGCCGACTGGCCGAGATCAGAACGTCTGAGGGATCTAGGAACCTTACACTTGGCTCGTTTTCAATACCTGGGATGCCTAGAAGACCTTGAAACTGCGCTATCACTCTTTAGGCAAGTGGCATCGTCGGTCCTTGAATTCGAACACCAAAGTCAGCCAGAGGGGTTACACAACTTAGGATTTGCACTCTTGTTGCGACACAAGCAATTGGGTCAACCCGAGGACCTCGATTCTGCAATTGACTGCTTCAGTCAAGCCAACCAACTTGCATCCAACCAACATGTACAAAAGCCTGGTAGTATGAGTGGACTAGGCGCCTGCTATCATGCTAGGTATCGTCGGTTTGGACAGCTAGCAGATCTGGAATTGGCCATCGATCTTGAAAAGAAAGCCTTGGTACTGGCAACTGACGCAGGCCAAGACACCGTCTGCAAAATGCGATTCGCTCATTGAGCGCCGACGCTGTGGTGAGTGCTCGTTTAACGCCACGGAACACTCACAA
>WSTJ01001288.1:0-13707 GCA_019623705.1 Ceratobasidium sp. 428 | reverse complement strand
GGGGGGGATAGAAAATGGGGAAAATGAGTAAGTAACAGTAAATAACATCAAATTTGCCTTGGGTGTTTTTCCTGACGGAGAATCTATGGGTGAGATAACAGAAGTTGATACGTGAGTTTATTCTATGCCATTCAATTAATGCTAAGGATTCTACAACAAATAATCTTCTTGTCAGGCTCCAAACGTGAGCGCATAACCATGTTCCTCATTTAACCACGTCTGATTGTCTTGCTCCAGCGCGGTCAATTTACCGAGAGCAGCATACTGTTTTTATTGTCAGTTCACATAGACTAAACCACATCCTAGCCGTGTTACTTCATGTGTAATATAGTTGTCTGCGTTCGTCTCGCACATAGCCTGATTCAGTGCTAGGTTTGGTTCGTATGTCTATTACTCTGCGACTTTTTCTTATTGGACTTTTACACTTCTTAGGGGGGACGGGATAGTCCGCCTGAACTCTTGCGAGCACACGCGAGCACCAGAGAGGGACCTATGAGCATGGACAACGTGCTTGCGAGTGCTACTGAGTCTTACATAAGTGCTCGTGAGCGCTACCGGGCTGTGTACTTGTGATTGTGAGGCTGGCTCACCATCACAAGACCACCTATTGGGCTGGCGAGCGCTCTCTAGCGATCCCAATTCTTGTTGAGTATCATGGTTTTGTACTGCAATCATGTTCTTCATAGTGGCCATGCAGGACACATAGTGATCGACAGTTACAATGACAGTTGCCTAACTAGTAAGAGCTAACCACTATATGCGGAATATAAGAACTACAAAACCTATATATGGGTAATGCAGTTTCTTGCTGTTAGCGTCCCATTTGTACGCTGCAGATGTCCATATTAGGTAGCGCCTTCTACTCAATTCAGACGATATATAGGTATTTATTTTAAAGATTTTTATTGAATTAAAAGTAACAATATGTATACACTGCAGTCATCGGAGCTATTACGTAGTACCACTTGCTTGCGTTCACCTATACACTACTGTATGCATCTCCTCATTGCGTAAATAAGATTGTATGCCTGATGAACTCCACAAAAAACATACCTCTTAGAGTGTGCGTGTATTCTACATAGTTGGTGGCCCGTCTGTCATGACTTGACACACTTCCATAAATATACTTAGGATTTTACAATATTTTTCCGATACACTTTCCTTTTACGGAACATTTGTCATAAGCTTAGTTATCATCTTTGTAATCTTTGTCACCAGGGTTCATTAGTCATAAGTCACGTGATCATGGAACCTTCTAGAAGCATTAGTCATATGCTATTTCACATCTCATATCAAATACATGTATGACTCGGTTCGCTTCTCAGTTTGTACACATAGATACGTGGCTGTGTTTCCTAGTGTATATAACCAAGGGCAAGTTCGAGGTTACAGACCAAGAACTTGACCTCTTCGTCAATATAGTTCTCTCTTACATCCTTTGGTCACTGAGGCATCTCGTCCTCATACCCTTTATTCATCGCTCATCACATCCTTGAGGACTCTGACACCGTTGAATTGCCCATGGTTCCCTGTTGACGGGTCAGCAAGCCAGTCATGGTACGATTAACTGGTTATGAACGAACATAACACACTGGTACGAGTTAGCGTACCAGGCTCTAAGTGCCTAAGCCAGGTCAAGAGGGGGCACAAGATGGTGTTGAACTTGGTGAACTCGGGCTGTACTAGTCAATTGAAAATGTATTGCAAATTCTTCACGTGATCACATTTTCTCCTCACGCGAGCTCATGAAACAAGCCACAAATCAAACATACATTATACATAACTAAAGTAGATATGTTACAAGCAAAAAGACATTAATGAGAGCAGTTATTAAAGCAAAAATCAAAACCTTGTGTGATATCCTTCAGCCTCTTTGACAGCAGCAACCAAAGCCTCCAACTGGCCCGTGTGTTTGTTAATATCCTCACTAGTCATAGCGTCCCAGACCTCTTTCGTCCTCTTCCAAATTGCATCGAGGCTATTACGAGCCCCAGGAGTGCTATACACTTGCTCTTTGAGCAAGCGCCATATCGGCTCGATGGGATTCAGGTCAGGAGAGCTCGGGGGATGATCTAAGCACTCAATCCCTGCCGTCTCTCAAGCCTCGTTGCCCAACTTCCCTCAACGCGCCGGCGCTCCGTCCTCAACCACAAGAATTGAATGGCCACGCTCAGCCTCTAGAGTAGCCACGGCCTCTTTCAATGGCCCGTTTATGACTTGGTACGTATATGCTTGGTTGTTCAGCCCTCTGTCAGTTGATGTTTCCATTCCAGGCCCAGTTTTTTTGGAAAGATCGAGCCAAATGAGTGGCCCCTTCCATCCATGAGCAACAGCACCCCATACCATAAACAATTTCTGCCCGCTGCGGAAAATGGGTGCAATACAGTCAGGCTGAAACTTCTTGTCTGGCAGCCGCGTGACCAGCCACCTCCCCATCTGCTCTCCGGTCTCCATCTGCGCCTTGTCCGTCCATAGAACATAGTTCCAGTGTCTCTCAGTGTTGTCTATAGCCCATGTAAGTGGCTTAGGTAGAGTTGGCGATGGAATAAAAGGCTTTTCAACCGCTACAAGCTGCTTGTATCTGTGGCGCATGGCCACAGTTCGCACCTGGTATGGAGATACACAGCCAAGATTTTTTGAGATAACACTGTAAGCGCTAAAGCAATTGGCCTTGATCTCCCAAATGATGGCCCTTTTGATGTGGGGTGTGATGGTGCTTCGTTGGCCAGAACGAGGAAGTGATTGGACGGTATGCGTCTGCAAAATCCGTTTTTCTCAGTGAGCCCTCATGAGCCCTCATGAGCTGCTTGAGCGCGTGAGACACCCCCCCCCCCTTAAATGAGCGCTTGGTGAGAGTCCTAATTAGCCTCCTGATTGATTATGACCACTATACACATGGCGAGTGAGTTCTCGACAGCCTATTATGGCGGCTAATTAGCCCCATTAGTACCCCTTTTGTGCTCATGAGCCCCGTGTGTCATGACTTGACACGCTTCCTAGGATATTACCTCGATTTTATATATTTTATTTAGACACATACCTTTTATGGAACAGTTATATGGATGTGTCATCTCTTATCTAATCTTTGTCATCAGGGTCTCTTAGTCATATGTTACGTGATCACAGAATGTTCCAGAAGTCTGACTAATGCTCCTCATTTCACATCTGATATCAAATTAGTTATGACTCGTTCTTTGTACACGTAGGTACAAGGCTGTGTTCCCTGTAGTATATAACCAAGGGCAAGTTCGAGGTTACAGACCAAGAACTTGACCTCCTCGTCAATACAGTTCTATCTCATATCCTTTGGTCACTGAGGCATCTCGTCCTCATACCCTTTACTGTCATCTATCGTATCATTGGGAACTCTGACACCGTGAGCACCAGACAAGTGCTCATGAGCTCCATGAGCGGCTCTGTGAGCTCCATGAGCCTGACGATTGGTGACCCCATTTGGAAATATCTATACAATTGCTATCCGTGTTCGACACATACGTGATATAGATGTTTAAACAACATAATGCTTATATTAACCAATAGTGCGCCGTGTCGCGTAAGTATGTACAAAGATGAAGCACGCGGAGACTAGTTACAATGATACAGTACGGGGAACGACGCCGTTGGGTTTGAGTAAGCTAACGGCACCACAGAGCTAAGTCGGTGGCAACTTACCTTGAAAGATCGGAGGGCAATTGATACGGTAGTATCAAGCGACTTAGCAATGGTGCTCTATAAGCCAATATGTTATGCCTACCGGCCGTGATACTTGATTGAGGCAACGGCCTGTACTATTCATGAGGTCCGTTGAATGTGTGCGGTTCAATGTAATGTACGTACCGTAATAGTTACATTCTGCGAGCGTACAATGTTAGCGACCAACGGCAAGTCAGATTCAGCATTACTTACTGTCACACTCATGTCAATAGTGTGTAGGCAGGATAATGTGGCCTACGAGCATGGGATGGGGGAAGCGAAGTCAGCACTTGGAGGCAAAGGGGCCCAGCCAATCACATAGATATAACATGCAGCTGAGACCGTCCGGGGAGTGCAAGATGCGCTGTGGATTGGTGGTCGCCGCTATGGCTGCCCCCAAATCCTATGGCTGCCCCCAAATCTGGCTTATCTCATCAATCCGAACCATTGATGAGAGGCAATTTGCCTCATGGCCAAGCTACGCCTGGCAACACAGGTACGCACGTCTCTCTTGTCCTTATCATCCTTAATAGCAGTATCTCAGCACCTTGGGCCCCAACCTCTTGACTTTGCCCCTCAAAAGCTAGAAGTTGGTTGCTTAGACAAGTGTATGTACCACCAACTCCACATCAAAGGATCGGCTTGGTTTAATGTAGTCTACAAATGGTAAATTCATAATCAGTTGTACTATACAGAACCTGGATAAGGTTATACAGGGCACTCCAAGAAACCAAATAGCCCCAACAAGATTCAAACACGCCCTGACATCCAGCACTGGCTCTTGCCTCACTTATCCCTTGATGAGAATAATAATCTCAATTTAAGCTTCTTAGTTGGAAGCAATGGAGGGAGCTAAGCCCAAAGCAGTAAACGATGTAAAAGAATGTATTGGAATGTTATGGCAAGAGGTACATCAACTACTGTATTTATACATAGCTGTATAAGGCAAGTCATATGTACTGATATGGGAACTGAGACCAGAACAAACATTACATGAGAACATTTGCACATCTATATATCAACTGAGGTACTTTGTATATCTACTAATCTATTTCTTCAACATCCCTTTCCAAGAATGTATGTATAAACCATTTACTTTGCTGGTTGATGCTACTCTACATCTTTTCTTCCCATCTTGCCCTTGATGAATCCAGGGTGAAGTCTGGTGTGGCCAAAATACAACCAGACATGCAGGCATCAAGGGTTTGATGAGCAACCCTGTTCATGTGTCAGAGTTCCCTTGATGATAAGTGATATAAGCTAAGTGGTATGGGCGACTGATAAGTGGATGTGAGAAAGTGTCGTGACCTTAGCCACAACCCCCTATCTTTTCCTTTCTTTCTTGTGGCACACTCTTTACTTAGGCCACACTGTCCCTACGGAACCTCCTAGACGGTGCCATTCATGCGCAGCTTTGCACAGTCGACCGCAGCACTTTTCTTTCTTACTACTTAGTCTCTCCCTTATGATTGGTCGACTCGTTGTACTTAACCACACACCTTATGTACTGCCTCGCCTACCATGTATGACTCACCTACGCACAGACCATGTAGATACAGTATATAAGGCCTGGCAGCAAACCTGGAAACCCCAGCTTGCTTTACCTCGTCGAACTCATCAAATACTATCAACTCCTTATCACTTTGCTTTACATAAGCGCAAGCCACTAGAAAGTTGTCTTTGCTCTCACCAGTCAAAGACCTTACCTTAAGATCAGGCCAGCAACTTTGTGATCTTAAGACGCCTCCAAGCAACTTAGTCAATCGACTAGAGTGTGAGACTTGTGAACAATCCTCGGAGCCACTTAGTCAATCAACTAGAGTATAAGACTCACCTTCAGTACTTAGCTAACAACCACCACCTGAGTGCTTTGGATCGCCACCCCATATAGTCCACAAGGGACACACAAGACACAAGGGCTACCTAGCCACAAGACCACAAGGGTCTACCTTAACGCCAATCATCAAGCCACGAGTCCAAAGGGACTACTGCCACGCATCAGATCTCACGTAAGGCTAATAAGCGCCTTAACCAGTCACTCCCGGCCCTTTAGACACTGTCCAAGAACAGGTCGTGACAGAAAGAACTATGATTGACAAGGAGGTCAAGTTCTTGGTCTGTTAACCTCAAACTTGCCCCAGGTTATATACAACAGAGAACACAGCCTTGTATCTAAGTGAACAAACAGAGAAGCAATCCGAGTCATAAAGGTATTTGATATGAGAGCTGAAATACAGGATGACTAATCGTTCTAGAAGATTCTGTGATCTCGTGACTTCTGACTAATGAACCCTGATATCAAAGAGGTGACAGAACATTACTAATGTTCCACAAAAGGTATGTGTCGTGACTTGACACACTTCCAATATTATAACCTCAATTTATTATATTTTTCTAACACACATACCTTTTATGAAACATTAGTAATGTTTTGTCATATATTGGCATCAGGGTTCATTAGTCAGGAGTCACGTGATCATAGAATGTTCCAGAAGTCTTAGTCATCTCGTATTTCACATCCCATATCAAATACCTGTATGACTCAGTTCGCTTCTCAGTTTGTTCACGTAGGTACAAGGCTGTGGTCTCCGTTGTATATACAGTCATCCACCATCACGTGAGTTGATTTTTTTCGAGCTCGAATTTCTCAGCCTCCCGGGATCAGATAGCTGTATAACTTGGCCAGTATGTAGATATATACATAAATAAGTACCAAGCAAAGAAACAGGCTTCTGTGATGGGGAGGCGGCGAAAAAATACGATAGAGTGCTCGGTTTGGGAGGTAGCACGTGCCCACCACCAGACGAGTCAATAACAAACAGTAACGATAATCTAGTCACTATTAACCTTTATTTATTGACTCATCACATGGTGGTCACTCACCACGTGGTGGATGACTGTAACCCGAGTCAAGTTCGAGGTAACAGACCAAGAACTTGACCTCCTCGTCTATACAAGTTCTTTCACATATCCACTTGGTCACTGGGCTATCAGTCGCCCATACCACTCAGCTCATTATCGCTTATCGTCTTGAGGACTCTGACTGTATGTATGTTAGAAAAATATAATAAATCAAGGATACAATATTGGAAGCGTGTCAAGTCATGGCAGCGCGTGTAGGCTTGTAACCAGCCATCTTGCTTTGCTCGATCCTTGCGGTGAGTTTTGTCTGAGTATGAGGGCGTAGTGCTTTGTCTGTGTCAGGTGATCCTGCGTGCTTGGCTGTGTATGTGGGTTGTTTGGTGAGGTTGTGAAGCGAGGTTGAGCGTCAGCGAGACGGCTGGTCCAACTTCACTAATTGGTTTGGCGGCTATTTTTGAATAGTTCTGATTACTCTTTGACTGTAATAATTTTGTAGACTTTGACTTTGGAATCCAAAGTTTTGTTCTAGTGTGGATAGGTCAACCTCAATCGTTGGAATCATCTGATGATGGTTGTTGTTATGGATATGCACCTCCATGCAAAGGCAAAGGACACCTCTAGTGTAGGCGCCAGGCGCTTACCACCTAGCCACAAGCTATCATATACTGTCACAACCCTGTACTATCTAAGGTGTGAGCTCGCTCTTTGTGTCCGTCAAGGGACTCGGTACGCTTCGCGCTTATGCTGAAGGTGTCTTGTTGCGACCTGCTTGTGGGTGCGCCCCGTGGCTATGATATGGACCGCGGTCCCTTGGCCTGAATAGGCACTTGGTGGTGTCTGATGTCTTTGGTCTGGTGGCTGGTGCAAGCCACGAGTCAAAGTGGTCTTAAGTCCGATCCAAAGGGAGTGAGGATCGACTGCCTGAAGTGCTTAAGTTGCTATGCTAATCTAACGCTGCCTTACTTGTAACACTAGCCGCGCTAAAGCCTGCTAGTATAGTCACACTGTAGAGGGGAGAGTTGACAAGGTAGAACAAGCTGAGGATACTCGGCTTGTTCTTCACTGTATAAATACTACAAGGTACATGGTCTGTGCGTACGTGAGTCATACATCGTAGAGCGAGGCAGTACATCGTAGAAGTGGGTAGATACAGTGGAGGCGAGTCGTAGCCACGAGAGGTGGCAGAAAGGGTGAGCGCTGCACGGGCTGTGCTGCTTGAGTAAGGGTTGCTTACAAAGGGGCTTATGAGTGTCAAGCCACGAGACAAGGTAAGAAGGCGCGTTCAGCGCTAGAGTCCAAGACAAGAAAGTAGGCTCGCAGCGCAAAGGTCGTGAGGCGTGATAGAGGGTCACGACATATACGATTTTGTGGCTCACAGAAATATACCCACATATACCCACAGTTTAACATGTTTAAGTGGCCGGATCACCCACTCTGTACCTACGCAGCTTTACGCAGCTTTCCACAGTCCACAGTCACTGTGTACAGCACAGCTACCAGCAGTACACAGCGCACAGTCACTGTGCAACGCAGCCTTGCACAGTCAATTGCAGCCTTGCACAGTACCTGCAGCAGTAATACAAGAATTGGATTGGTGGAAGCAGAATGTATGGTCCCTAGTATAGCCACGTCTCACATGTATATAAAGACGCCCTCTGAGGCCATTGAATGCACCAATCTCTTTACCTCTCACTTGCCATTGCGACTAAGACTTCTTGAGCCTTGCTTGTCTCTATATAGCGCTAAGTAGACTTACGCACATATATCCACAAGCAACCGTTGCTTTGCATCATCCGCCTACTAACCTCTGCAGCGTCACTAAGTCCAGGTAAGCCCCAACATATACCAGGTAGCCTCTGACAATAGCATGCTCGGGTGAATACTGGTCCAACTAAGTTCACGGTGCTTTGATATATTGACGCGACGTCCTTCACATATACAGACAGTCAAGACTACGTCTTTTCCTTTGGTAGTGCAACTCACTTATATTCTCTCAATCACATAACTTCTGGTTCCTTCACGTACGAGCCAAGCATCAGATCCTACACCTCTGCTATTTGTTTCTTTAACTAGTTCACAATAGCTTCCCCAAACCTTTGCTACCATTATTGTCTAGTTGCATCTCAAGACTACAGCGTGATACTAGTAGTTACATTTGTTCCCACTACACTCCAGGCAGTAATCCGTAACAGTTGTACAAAACATGTAAATATACAATTCAGGGGCATTCTATCAGATGATTCAGCCAAAAGTCCCCTGACTGGATCTTAGAGACTGAGGGGTGAAACCTACGGCTGAATGGGATGCTTATTCAAACGGAGGCAAAAAAGATTGCTGATGAAATCGGCATCCCTCCTGGTCAGAGGATCACCTTCTCCAATGGCTGGCTCACTCGATTCAAGCAACGTTATGGCTTGAAGCACTACGTCTTTCACGGCGAGGCAGCTTCTGCCTCTGTTCACACAATTGAAGGCCATTGGCAGACCCTCCACCAAATCCTTGCCCGCTACGCCCCTGCCCATTGCATCAACGTTGATGGGACAGCACTCCTATACCAAAATAGCCCTACTGGTGGGCTGGCTTTGCATGCACTGTCCAGGCTTAAAGCTGATAAAACTAGGCTTACATATGCTCTTGGTACAAGCCTGACAGGTGAGCGACTCAAGCCGTTGGTTATTGGTCGTGCCAAGCGTCCAAGGTGCTTTAAGCATGGCAATCCAGAGAGTTATGGTTTTTAATATCGGTACAACAGCAAAGCTTGGATGACTTCATCCATCTGGCACAAGTGAGTATGCTTATGCCTTATAGCTTTGCTTGAGTTGAATCTAATTTGTGTATTAGGTACCTCACTATACTCAATGCCAATATGCAATGGCAGGATTGCTGCGTCCTGTTACTTTGTGACAACGCCAGCTTGCACAACTTGAATGGAGCGACATACTCACACATCGAGGTGGCTCATCTACCTCCAAATCTCATGTCCTGGCTTCAGCCAATGGATGCAGGGATTATCTAAACATTCAAGGCAAGCTATTGGTGCTTATCGAGCAAGAATGCACTTGAACTCAGTGCGCAAGGTGTTGAGAACCCATATCACGTTGACCAATTGGGCGGAATGCGCCTGGCGCAACAAGCCTGGGACGAGGTAAACATTGATACAATTCAGAACTGTTGGCACCATACTGGCATCTGTCCCAAAGAGTAGATGCATTGTTTAAGCACTCATTGTTATGTCTTTTTGTGTCTAATGTCTCTCGTACCTTCCTTGCTCTTGTTGTCTCTCTTTAGTTTCTAGTATAGCATCTGGTATGCGATTTTAATCCTATTCTGTCTTGTCATGACCTATTCTAGGACTATGTACTAAGGGCAGAAAGTGACGGATTAAGGCGCTTAATAGCCTTACTTAAGATCTGATGCATGGCGGTAGTCCCTTTGGACTCGTGGCTCGATGATTGGCGTGAAGGTAGACCCTTGTGGTCTCGTGGCTATGTGGCCCTTAGCGTCTTGTATGTCCCTTGTGGACTGTATAGGGTGGCAATCCGAAGTACTTAGATGGCGCTTGTTAGCTAAGTACTGAGGGTGAGTCTTATACTCTAGTTGATTGACTAAGTGGCTCCGAGGATTGTTTGCAAGTCTCACACTCTAGTCGATTGACTAAGCTGCTTGGAGGTGCTTAAGATCGTGAAGTCGCTGGCCCGATCTTAAGGTAAAGTCTTTGACTACCAAAAGTAAAGACAGCTATCTAGTCACTTGCACTTAAGTAAGGAAGAGTGATAAAGATATGATAGTATTCGATGTGTATTGACGAGGTAAAGCAAGCTGGAGTTCCCAAGCTTGCTACCAGGCATTATATACTGTATTTACATGGTCTGTGCGTGAGTGAGTCATACATGGTAAACGAGGCAGTACATAGGCAAGCTGGTTAAGTACGACGGGTCAACCAATCATAAAAGAGTGACTAGGAAGAGAAGTGCTGCGGTTGACTGTGCAAAGCTGTGTCGAGTCATAAAGGGTGAGTCAAGGCTGCGGTGTGAGTGGCGGCTTCTCGAAGGTGCCATTCAAGGCAGTGTGGCTTAAGTAAAGAGTGAGCCACGAGAAAGAAAGATGGGGGTTGTGGCTAAGGTCACGACATGTCTAATTACTCAAAAAGCAAAGTGCTGACACAGCGCTGACCAAGCCAAAAACTGCTAGGGTCCGTTGCAAAGCCTAAGCGCTTGGGGCCCATCAGCAAGCAACTTGCAGAAGTCTACTGTACTAAGGAATGCCTGGGATTTCCCAGGAATCTGCAGGAATTCTCAGGAATCCGCCAAAATCCTCCAAAATCTTTTCCCTGTGCAAGTGCAGGGAGTTTTGTCCAGTACCGCCTTTCATAAACTGATCAATCACAATCATTATACGTGTGGCAATTGGGCTCCCAATAGCCCGCTATGACATCTCATTAGCCTTGTGAGCACTCCACTCATCCTCATGAGCACCATGAGCACCAGTTATGTGTTCATGAGCCCCTGTGAGTGTACCTGTGAGCATGAGTCTCACGATTGATGGCCACGTTTAGATATAAAATATACAGTTTCCGTTTTTATTCGACACACACTGTCAAGCCTACTCAAGAGGTGTGATAATGTCACGTAAAGTTGTATGCCCTGATTGCAGTGACAAAGGGGATTGTGACAAGGAGCAGGTAGAATTGACGAGGAGGTCAAGTTCTTGGTCTGCAACCTTGAACTTGTCCTTGGTTATATACACTAGGGAGCACAGCCTTGTATCTACACGTACAAATGGAGAAGCGAACTGAGTCATACAGGTATTTGATATGAGATGTGAAATACAAGATGACAAAGACTTCTGGGACATTCTGAGATCACGTGACTTCTGACTAATGAACCCTGATGACAAAGAAATGACACATCCTTACAAATGTTCTATAAAAGGCATGTGTCTGAAGAAATTATAATAAAATGTAATATAATATTTTGGAAGAGTGTCAAGTCGTGACACACACAGACAGATTGAATACAATATTCATCAATCAATACCGTTGCTTTGTGCCTGTATGTACATAGATGTAACTTTACGGAGACTCATTGTGATAGTGTGGCATGGGAATCAGCGACGGTGGGCTTGAACAGGTAATCCTTACCTCAGGACACCGGGAGGTAACCAATACGCAACAGCTACACAATCAATCAGCGGTACTCAACAAACATGCATACTATTTGGACCTACCTAGCTTTCTGCTCGGTTCCGATGATGCGCTGTACTAGTACATGAGGCCACAAACATGTGCGTTTTGACGCAATGTACATACCTGAACCTGCATTGCCGGTGTAGGTGGCACAAGATATTATATATGTCGACCAAAGATATCAGCAGCTAGCTGTAGATCATCTAAACCTTTGCTTACCAGCAGATCCGTGTGTGCAGAGAGTAAAACCAGGGCAGAGCGGCTGATAGACCTGGAATGGGGGGAGGGGAAAGCAAAGTCAGTGTTCAAAAGTGAAGGAGCTTGCAAGTAAATATAACAGGGCATGGGACTGTTTATGGGGGTGTAGGGTACGCCTTGGGTAGGTGGGCTGGTAGCTCACTGCTGTTGATGCACCCAATCTTGGATTATCTCATCAATCCGTATTGAGGTATGCGCTAGCAGGACGAGACAATGCTCAAGTCAACTGATGAAGAGGGAAATGCTCTAGGGCTCAAGCTCAAGTACGATAGAATGAGAGGAATTAATTGGTGAAGAATACTAGCTAAGATACAAGTGTACTTATAGTAGTAGAGGCTCCACAAAGAAGATAGGCGGACGTAGTCATAGCGGAGCTACGACGTAAAGATGAGAACATAATGAAATCATAGTGAACACATAGACAATGTAAGTATGAGGACATAGGCTAGACCATGGTGGAGCATACATATCACACAACAATCCAAACCACAGATTTGGAGCGATTTGGCCATGACCAGGCTACGCCCAGTGACACAGGTACGTCGCTACTTATTGGTACCCCACAGGTATCCCCCCAAGCTCTCGTCCTCATCTTTCACGCTCACACCAAAGGTCGTCCAGACAAAATTGCCAACGATCTATAAGAGCGCAACACTGGATTCCTTGATCCTGATAGGTACGCGTTAGCACACACTGTTTAAGTCATGCTGCTGTACACTAACATCAGGAGGACCTGGAAATCTCTTTCCACTCTTTAAAGAGTGAAAAGAGATAATGAGCGGTGGCCTGCGTCAAAGGGGAGGCAACTGGGGCCCCGAAGGCGCTTCTCTGGGCCATCCAATTAGGGATTAAACATATCGAAGAGAGGGAGGAGTGCATTCTCTTTTTGCTCTTATGGTGTCCAGGTCACGAAGATGTCGTCAGGAGTGTAGAAGCGGACAAAGAGGCAAAGGTGGCGGCACAGGGAAAGGTCTACCCCCGGGTCTGGGTCCTGAAGCTCCTAGTGGAATACCGACCGGTTGTCTCAAGATCTATCGCAAAAGGAATGTTTAAGGAAGCCAACAAAGACTATGCCCTCGGCAACTGGGGAGACTCCCGACAAGCCAACAAACTTTGTGAACTGTATCCTCATATTGACCCTTCCCAATTCCTTGCCACCGTCAACCGACTCCCCCGATCCCAAGCCACACTTCTCTTCCGCCTAATCACGGGGCACATCCAGCTCCAGCGACACCTCCACACGATACATGCTGTGGACTCGCCAGTATGCGAAGGCTGTGGGGACACTCCCGAGACCGTTGCGCACTTCATCCTACAATGTCCTAAGTACGCACACCTTCGGCAAGCCATTCTTGCCTCAAAAGGCAGGGATCACCTGAGTCTCTCATTTCTTTTTTTCAATACAGTCGCATTTCCTACTCTGTTCCATTTCATTCGCAGCACAGGTTGTTTCCGTGACCATTTTAGATAGACTTTAGATACATAGTATAGCACGCACATAGATGACTCGAGAGTTGAGCTAAGTTTTGCCATTTGTTAGTTTCCGCCTCGCGCGTTCTCCTTTTCTTTTCTTCCTTCTGTACTGTGCCTGTCCTTTTCTGCTTATGATGTCAATACATAAGGCTATGCCTTCGTCAGGAAAAACACCCAAGGCAAATTTGATGTTATTTACTGTTACTTACTCATTTTCCCCATTTTCTATCCCCCCC
>WSTJ01001287.1:0-13713 GCA_019623705.1 Ceratobasidium sp. 428 | reverse complement strand
TTGAGGATCTGCTGGCGAGCGTCAGGAGTCGCGCAGACAATAAGTGCCGTACGATTATCCTTGAAGTAAAACTCGAGGCTGGGAAAAGATTAGGCTGGGGAGAAGGAAGTATTTAAATGACAGACCCAACGTCCTGGCAATAAGGTTAGATATGCGACGACAAAAAGCAGAAATGCTCTCACTCGGAACAGAAATGTGCGTCTGGATTGCGCAGCAAGTTGGTTGTATTGCCTTGCTCGTAATGTTGACAGAAGGAGTGAAAAACTCGAGAATTAAATACTTACCATTTCTGGGTCAGCCGGCTACTGTCAAACTCAAGAGCCACACCAGGAATCAAGAATGCGTCTTTTGGGGCTTCAACGGCAGCGACGATGTCTCCTTGCTGATTTTGGTACAGTCCGTCGACCAGGTATAAGTGCGTTTTCCCCATAATTATCAACCCAGCTGAAAATATATTAGTCTGTTGAACGCAACATTCAGCTGGATGTAACTTACGCCAGGCGTCCACACCTAAAACTCTTGTGATATTTTGAACCTCCTCCACTACATCTCCAGGCGCAAGCTCGTGCCGAATGTGTCGAAGTTTGTCGTCGTTCTCATAATTATCCAATTCTGCTAATCGTGTTAGCCGAATAATAAAGTTGTTTACTATGGATTGATAGACACACCTTCGACGGTTGTAGACGCGATCTCGTAAGACTCGGCCCAAGGAGGCGCCTCGATATGAACTACGCTCGAGTCGTCATCCTCTGGTTCACGAACTTCTCTCGAGAAATAGGGAAGGTCGTCGTCTGCCTCACGGCCGAGCCGGCCATGTTCCATTTGCATTTTTTTCCTAATCCGAGTTCAAATAAGAGAAACAATGAGTGTGACTTACTACGCACCGTACACGGAAAGGGCCTTCGGTATCATCCAGTTGCCACCGAATTTCACGTTTTGAGCCAGGGAATAAAGCAGGGTCGCCTTCAATCCGGTGTTTCCATTCTTGGAGATTCATGACCTGCCTTCGAGCCTCTCGCCTTTCGACCAAATATTAATTTTCGGAATGATACCATCGAGAAATAGTCGTACTTGTCTTGGATCATTTTTCTCAAGCGTTGACGCTCTGATGCACTGGTACTCTTGCGCCACGTCGCAAGCCGAATCATCGTCTTGACGTAGGTTGGTTCTCCGCCCCCAATTGTATTTAAAGTCATCCGTACAGACTGTCTCTTGCTGGCATTGATTTGAGGCCCAAACACGCCGCTGGAGATATCTATGATCTTTGTATCATAATGATATCAGTTTCAAACGAGGTCTTCCTGAGTTTGACACACCTCTTGCTTCTGCGCAGCGTCAACCACCGTGTTTTCGCATAGCAATCCCGCCAGAACTTTCAACTTATCCTCAGTTCTAGTCACACCACCTCCTGGTTCTCCCCTCTCGTGTCCGTTCCTTGCTTTCGCCAGGTCTCCCAGGAAAGAACGGTAGAGTTCGACAAAAACAGACATTGTTGCTCGGTGTTTAAACAGTAATTTGAAAGTCGGTACGGTTCCATACAGCTCCAATAGTTCTCCGACTAGGACTTCCATAATAGAATCTACCGCAATAGGCGTTCGGTAATCTCGCTCTCGTGAAGAAACACTCTGAAGTCCCCTCTGAAGGGCGCCTAGAATCATGGGAAAAATCACCGGGTTTGCAACTTGTACGTTCCCGTTCGCTGGTGAGGCGGACCCAGTCCGACCGAGCAGAATATCAAACGCGGCGACGTGCACACTCGGGTCCCATGCAGCGGGGACGACACACTTAATCACCAGCCATCCATGAGCCAGTTCAAATTTACGAGAAAAGCTCGGACTAGTTTGGAGAAGTATACCGAGAAGTACAAGCATATTCGATGCGACAACAGATGTAGGGTGATCGCCTAGTAACAATAGTAATACACGAGGAGCAGGTAGAGCAGCAGTGAACCGCATTAGGTGGGCAGATGTAGATTGCAGAATAGTGAGGAGGGATTCTAAGACCAGCTCGGCGCGTTCAGCAGATGCAGATTTATCCACGGTGGCTCCAGATATGGTACTTGTTGGCGTCGCATTTCCTCCAAGCGCTTCTTTCTCTCCGACGTGAAGGTTCGCGGCAAGGTAAGCCACAATGCCTTTGATTACTTCGGGGACCCACATCGCCTGAGCAATAACCCGCAGGGCGGCGACCAAGCGCATTTCCATCTCATCTTTAAATGTGCCGAGTTGAATTGCGAGAAGCAGCTTTTTGACGACGGGGATTTTATGGGACTGGAAACGAGATTTAACTGTGAAGCGGGCGAATTTGGATGTTGTGAGGAGCGTAGCGAAGTGCGATAGGTAGGCTTGCTGGACCGCAGTAGACGTACGAGACCACAGATCAAGATCGAGTCCAACAGCGCGGTAGGCTTGGACATTGGTTACGACGGAATTACTAAAACCAGCGGTCAGATACGGAGCGTGTGTTATGGAACCCAGACGCACCTAGGGGCTTTGAAATCTAAGCCCATGTGTTCGAATAATGCATGGAAAAGATCTAATGTAACCATCCCCGCTTTTTCCGAGAGCAAATGGCTTAAGACTTCATATCCGGCTACATTCAAATCATCACTTCAAGGATCAATTGGTGAAGGGAAGACGGGAACGACTCACACAAACTCTCCATATCTTCTAATAACCTCCAATTTGTCCTTACTCCGTGGATTAAGACACAAACCGACTCGTATAGCATCTCTGGAGTCTGAAACTGTCGATTTAGAATCGGCGAGCGAATATGTTAATTAGGACACACCTCGGCTCTTTGAACTAAGCCCAGCCCAACAGCAGCTCCACCGACCCTCCTGAGCGCTTCGTCCACACATCCAACTTCAAACATCGACACATCTCCGCGCACACTGGCCCATGCACCTTCTACCTGTTGTTTTCCAGCGACAGCATTTAACACCCGTCGTTCGCCCACCGCGATCTCATTTTCGTCCGGGATCGCCGAGGAAGATCCAGGGGTGCCAACAACCCACCCTGTAGGGTTTAAGGCACACAGGACCGCATCGCCCACGCCGTTTTCAATCCCGCTCACGAGCTCTGATGCAATGTCTGGGCCACCAGTACTTCCGGCCGCGAATAGATAAAGATTCAACGCGGTAGCCGCCTCGTGCGATAAGTAGCGTCCCAACCCACTTCTCAGGGTGCCAGTGTATCTTGGTCCGAGGTGATGCGTTAACCGGATAAGTGGTGCGGACAGAGTACGGGTAAGGAGATGTGTCGAGGACAAGTAAATCTGAGGAGGGGGTGGAGGATGCGAGGGGTCTTGGATATAAGATGACTGGGAGCGCTGATGTGGCGGGCGGCTAGTTGAGCTCTGACGAGAAGATATTGGAGGCGTGAACGACCTTGCAGGCGGCGAAAGTGGGGAACATCCATAGTAGAGGTGTATTTGGGAAGAACGTGGATACGGAAGCGTGGTAACTGTGTCGGTCGGATGTCCATCGACGTACATTTCTACAATGAAATGAGTATTCAAGTAAGTCTCTGGGTGGCTAGAACTTACTGAGTCCAGCCTCGCCCGGCGCCCAAACTACACCGAGATGTGACCATTTTCCTCGTTGGAGCATGGATCCTGGTAAGCTTATCGGACTGGACAAATCAACTGCGTCGGAACTTTTCCGAGAGGTTGGCATTACCGCCAAACCCCCATCCGGTTGAAGGACCAAGGCGAAGACAATGTATTCTCCGGAACGGGAGTCGGAGGATGTAAACCCAAACAAATGTGTTGGAGAAGATGAGCGATGTTCAATGTATATCCACAGCTATTGTTTGGTTTGTCAAAATTATCACTAGATATATAATAGACGAGAAGGCTCACAAGCATCGTAATACCATTACTTCCAAACACACCTCGCCCTCCTCCCGCCACTTGCTTCACGTCTAGACCAGCCTCCTCTCCTCTAAACGCCAAGAAGCTGGGCCACCTCGCGTTTGGGTTCCCTTTTAATAATGCAAGCGCCTTGACCGATACTGCCGGGTCAACCGCACGCTTAAATAGTAGTTTGAGATCGTCTAGTGGGGAACCAAGCTCGAGTATCCGCCGTAGTAATTTTTGGAGCACTAGCGACTCAGGAGAGGAAAGCGGAACTGCGTAAGCAGACTTGCTTGACGCCGGGAAGAGGCGGTTCCATACAAGTTGCACAATCCCAGTCTGAGAGAGAGCCGCGCGATTGGCGTAACTGGCCGCAGCAAGTCTCTCTAGCAGTTTTGCGAGTGCATACGATATGTGTAAGCACGCCGGCAGAGATAGAGACCAAGCGAGACGGAGTAGGATCGGAACAGCTTCCGGGTGGGTTGTACGCGCCGAGGTGATATCTTGTTCAAATACTAGAGTATCGATTATTGCGGGGTCGAATGTCTTTGTCGTGGTGGTGTCGGTGCTACGTGGGTTGTTGTGATGTAGGACCGCTGTGTCCACTGAAGATAGAAACGAGGAGAGGGAAGGAAGCTGGAAGGCGAACGCAGCAAGCGAGGAAAGGGCTGAAGAGGGAGTACCTGGCTCGGTGCGATTGACATAATCAGATACCGAACTTTCGAGAGCTTGGTATCCAACGTTATGCTACAACTGTGGTTAATAGCGACAACATATCTCTTGTGAGGTGAGCGAACCTTGAAGTGACACATATTCATAGAGTGGTCAGCAGTAGCAGTCGAGAAAACTTGAAGAGCTTTGTCGAGTGCGATTCCAGGTTTTTCTGAAGGCGAAAACGCGCTGGTTGATAAGAGACTCATAACCACCAGAAACCCATCCATTTCGCGAAACACGTCCTTGGTATTCGCGTCAATCTGCATTAATCGGGAGGCCTCTCCCAGCAGCTATAGTTCCATTAGTTTCACCTATTTAAAATGTTGCAAATATACTGACGTCAAGCCTCGCTGTCTCATCTTCCACCGCGTTAATAGACTGCACAACCATCCGCATGGTTTCGATGCGCGCATCTCGCTCAAAGTCCTCAGGAGACTCAGGAACTGCCTCTTGCGGCTCATTTCGTAGTGCGACCGCCTCTTCGAACCGCGTGCGAAGCGGAGTGAGTAAGCTTTTGAGCATGATGGGGAGCGGAGCTACGACAAATCTGTCACGTGATAACTATGGTGACAGGATTCCAAACAGGGTAACTATCCATTCCGCTGGTCTATCAAACCAACCAAGCCGACAAAATACACAAAAAAGACTTCTTCTGCAAACAGGTTCCTGAGCTTAAAATCAAGCTTGAGCGATGATGATTTGGGAGTCAGAAAGCCGGAATTTCGTTGAAGCTGCGTACAGAGTCATCTAGGAAAAGTATAGAATTCAAAAACATGGTACAATGGTTTCAAGCTACTGATACTGATAGTCAAAGCACGTGTTCATATGAGCATCATATGATATGCACGCATATAGACAGATAGATTCTGGTTGAAAACGCTTCTTAGCTGCCTAAGACGCGCTTGATTATTTGATTCTTCACATCATACCGTTACGCTTCTTTGACAAGAATAAGACAGCATGAGCTGCTCGGTTCGGATTTAAATTGAAGCCTGTTGCCGCAGAGGTAGCATCGTCATCATTTTAGACCAATTCTGGGCACTATGTGCTGATGCAATAGCATTTATTGCCTCAGCCGATAGGTTGAATGCGTAAGTCAACATTGTAATAGATATCCAGCGCGGCATTCAGGCTCTTGGAGCATAGCACGGGGGATGGCCATCCGAGCCAACAGCATTGAAGGAGGCCGAGCAGCATGGAAACGCCTACATGATTACTGAGAGGTTGACCAGTGAGCAGTATAGAATGAACAGTAAATTTCAAGGAGACGATCTTTAGTGAACAGACCTGCTTGCAATATTTTGATCGCATATGATTATACGCGACAGGATGATAAGGCAAACTGAGTAATAAAACAAGCGAGTAATGGGAATTAATATTCAACCGGTGACTTGAGGACTGTATGCTGCAGGCGATTTCTGAAATCACCGGTGTGACAGAGTATGTTTACGCTAGAGTATACACACTCTCCGTCTTAAGGGATAAGGAGTGTGCTGATGAATAGGTCGATGAAACCCATTAGTACTCCTGGTTCACTATTTCGCGCACGTTTAACCTTACCCCAGCTTTGTTAACCTCCGAACACCGATTCTCCTATGAGGGTCGATCGGTCTGGCTCCTGCGATCGAGGGTGTTAGTGCGGTATTACCCAGGTGTCCTATCACGGTGCTTTGCACATGATACAGATTATCATCTCTTCCTACCATAAACGTCGGTCAAGCAGATATGTTCTCCCACTCAGAGAGAATACTAGATCTTGAGCGCCAGAAGACCATCATAACATGACAGCTTTGACATTTCATGGAAGATTTCAAGGTGCTTTCTTGTCCGATGGCCCGACGATCGAGTACCTCCACTCCGTTTGATATATTGCCGTGTCGGAAGGTCATGGATATACTCTGATTGGTTTGATTCTGTACATTGTGGTGTAAATACATCTCTGAGGTATGTCAATAATTTTCTACTCTATTTTTGCACTTTTTCTGTATCATAGAAGATCACGTCAAAGAGGTCTTGTGGGCGCTAAGTTTACTGAACCCGATACGGAGCTCATCTTGCAGAACAATCGGGATTTCTAAGACAGCCGAACACGTGCGTTATGCCAGTGATCCGAATAAGTCTATGCCGCTGATGGCTTCTCACCTTTTAGAGCGCACCAGGCGAACAGAGAGTTTTGTAGACTGGACAAGCCTACGTCTATGCGATGAGAACATGAATACATCATGTATCTCACACCCTGCCCAACGCCCATTCGTGCTAGGTACACTGTATGCGGGAAAACTAGCTCCCTAAACCGTCGCGCAAACTTCGTTTGTGGACCAGGATCTGTATTCAGTGCGGATCAGATCAGATGGAGATCTCGTAACCGGATTTTGGCTCTTTCCTCTTTTTAACGTTATGGCGATTTGGGCGGCTGATGGTAAATTGTTTATAGCCATACATCTTGCGCCCCAGCTTCGGGACGCAGTAGCCGTGGCCGGCTACTACTCGTCCGTAAGGTTTAGAGCGCTCATGCTGGCCCCAACGAACTGGGTGTAAACCGTAATTTGTCACAGCATGTAGCGTATAAAATGTCAGTCAAAACGCTAGGAACTACCTCGTCGCCTCCTCTATTCCTTTCATTGATCCATTTTAACCTTCTTAAATCTTGATTGCAAGGACATGTCGGCACCTTACTTAATCACCGGCGCCGACACTTATGGGGGTAAGTATATCTTTCAGAACTCGAATTCAAATAAGCACTCAACCGTACTTCAACAGATGTTCATCCACGGCTAGATATATGCGACCTGCACGAGCAGCATCCCAAGCAGTTCACATTGTTTATTTTAGCTTGGAAAGAAATTCGGAAACCTGGTTATCAACCACTAGCTGCTCAATTCGCTCAGATAGGTCAGCATTCTGTGCCCAGAAGTTTCATTTTAATGGCGCCTAAATCTGTTGTGTCTAGGTGGTATACATGGTATGCCCTACGCCCGCTGGCCGTGAGTGTTGCTGATTGCTTTTCTTGTTTCACTTCTTTACTTTGACCGGATCTACTCACGGGCTTGCATAATTCACATAGCGGTGACCCCGATCAAAGCCCTCAAAGTATTCGAGGCACATGGCTGGGTGGGTATACGCTCCTCCGAGATGTCAAGCAGCTAACGAATACTGCGAACCCTCAGGTTATTGTAACCACGGATGTATGCGTGTCAATTAGTTGTGTCATCATCTTTCTAACTAACACTCACCTCTGTAGCCATTATGTTTCCCAACTGGCATCGTCCCTACCGCCTACTTCTCGAGGTGAGTTGCGCATGCAGATATTAAGATGATAGCTTACGTAGGACAACCAACTCCAGCAAGCAATATCAGAAGTTGCGCTCGGCATCGCTGGCAAATTTAGCAACACCACTCCTTCCGAGGCCACGGAATGGATGCAGGCTGCTCGCGAGCTCCGCTTTCCGTGAGTAACTAGGATGGTATTTCGAACGATGCGTTCAATACTCTCTACTGCAGGTTCTGGGACTGGACCAACAGCCGCACCAACACCAAAGGACTACCTGACGTTTTAACTGCTCCGAAACTCGAGCTACAAATGCCAGGCGGAGGCAAGCAAACGCATGAGAACATCTTAACATATTATGAGTTTCACCAGCCAATTGACGGCTTCAATAATCGCCTAGAGTACAAGACTATTTACGATGCCAAGGCTCAACCTCAGAAGGATCCCGATACAATGGCTTACTTCAAGGAGTGGAATCGGACGTACCGGTGCCCAAATTCTAGCCCCATCGAGTGCAATGACAATATAGCACAGATAAACGAGTGCGTATCCGATCTATTTTATATTATTGTCTTCTCTGATCTCGTTCTGTAGGACTTTGACGGCGAAGGATCTCCCAAACCTTCCAGATTCCCCGATTGGAAGCTGGGCTAATCTTTCATCGCTGGTGAAGACCTTCTTCAATTTTCCGGTGGACATACCAGAAAATCTGCGTGCAAATGCGTAAGCCAGCTAAATTAAGCATTAGTCACGGAATGCTGATCTCAATTAAACCAAGCTGGGACGAGTTCTCCAACACAAGGTTTCAATCCGGTCATCGCAATCCCGAAAATCCCAAAGAGATCGATTCTTATTACTGGAACGCTGGTAAGTTCACAACGGAACATAAGGTTTGTACATGCAACTGATTGTGGCTCCTGAAGCACCTCTTGAGCAGCCGCACAACTATGTACATCTCGTAGTTGGTGGGATTGGACACATGGTACGTCAGGGGAACTTTTGGCAAAGCGGATGGCTGACACCTTTTTAAGGGGGACAACGATACCGCAGGTACATAACTCCGAAAGCCGTTAAGTCTCACACTGAAATCACTTAACCTAGGCTTCGATCCAATTTTTTATCTTCACCACTGCAACGTCGATCGGTTGCTCTCATTTTGGGAGCAGGTATATCCAGACTACGTGGCCGGAAAACAGGGTTTCCTGGACAAGGATGGCAAAACGCGGGTACCTTTCAGTATGTCCATCCTAAGAGCACAGAAGCACAAACATACATGCTAACCAGGACGATTTGCACAGCTCAGAAGTATGGCACATACATCGAAACTGTTCAATCAGAGGTAGACGACGAAACTCCACTCATGCCGTTTCGGAAGTCAGACTATACGTACTGGAACTCAGCAGACACACACTCGCTTCAGCATACCCCAAAGGACGACGACAGCTTTGTAAGGAAACGTAAGACGATCAACCGCCGCACTGAACATTACTCACACCATAAGTCTAGATTACACATACCCGGCCATCAATGGGGTCGAACTCAATCTGGGCCCTCCTCTTTCGATCGAGGAGCGAGAGGAGCAGCGCATTTTGCTTCGTGAATATTTTACTGTTTTCCGTCCTAGCAAGTACGTGGACAAGGACTACGTCGTCACAGTCTCGCTCGACGAAAGCTACTTCACCGGTTCTTACATGCTCAAGCTATTTTTGCAAATCGGTCAAGACCAGTTCGAAGTTGGAGCCGTCGCGGTTCTCGGTCGCGGAAATAGCGCTGGCTGCGGCAACTGTCAAGGGAAACGAGAGGCAGGCGCCCGCGTCCGGGGCATAATTCCGATCCCGGCCGCTGCGGTCCACGAACTAGTCAAGCTGAACGTTCCAATCACTACAACAGAGCAGGCGACCGAGCCGCCCGCCGACCCAGCGTCAGCACTACTGCTCAACAACTTCCGCCCTCACCTTGTGCTCCCCAGTGGAAAACTTCTTAGTTGGCCATCGGGCAATGTTCCCGCGTCATTTGCGCAGACTCGGTCGCTGGCCAGACAAGCCGAATCACCTCTACCCGCGCGAGCGGTGCCTGGGCTAAAGCTGGTTTCGCGCGAGCGAAAGGTTGGTGGTATTGGGGAGCCCGGCCATATCCCCCATCGTGGAGGGCAGGTTCCCAGCAAAGAGCATTTACCAGTGCAGCTGGATGATTGGAGTGACCACGGTTCACCAGATTTGGGATCCTGGGTCAAGGCAGCGTGATGGCAAAGGTGTGCTAGATAGCTCAATGCACGGCTATAGTATTTACCCAGCCTTTTAGTATAGGAGAGCTTGATTCATCTCTTGTCACGAATAGTGGAAATGAACTCTAAAGTTGCGTGTACTCGATAAGCTGTTTGGAGTTTTTGTGCTTGTAATGAAACAAAATGAAGTGAATGACCATTCCTAGTTTGTGCTCGTTCAGCATTCGACTCTTTTTGAGTTTAGCGGAAACTAGCGATACGGCAGCATGCCAGAATCGCAGATAGCTGTGCGAAAAATCAACAATATAGAAGACAAATACGCAAACACACACACACACACACACACACACACACACACACACACACACACACCGAATAAATCCGTCACTATTTTGTAAACCAGACCATGATGACAACCGCCAAACAGCATCCACATACTAGTCTAGATAACCAAGAAAGAACCTTTAGAGTCGTTGAAAGGACCAAAGACCAGAGCAATGAGCACAAGCGATGAGAAATAGACCGAGAAATGAGGCTATTGCGGGTTAACTCCTAAGACACGGGACCTACAAATCAGAACGAAGTGGGGGGAAGATATAAAACAGAGGTATACCCTGGTGAACCGTATGAAGAGGGTGTGGAAGGCGGGAAGTGAGGTTAGCACTCGACCAAGCAACATGCTTGAGTGTGCGAACTCGAGGCTCACATAGCAAGGAGGAGCGCGTACTGGATGACTATCAAGAGCCTACGAGGCGAGCCTGCTAGGTTTTGTGATTAGCCGTAAGGTCTTCTATGCATTGTGTCGAGTTTCCGCAAACTCGATTTCTTCTGGAAAAGTGCTTATATGCGCCAATACACTCCGCGGGCTTAGGTAATTCAAGTCATGCAGGGTGTAGTACAGACGTACACTTATCTGAAGCCCTATCTCGCTCTTAATCCGCGCTGAGAGTATACGGCCACTTTGAGCGTGATCTAGACTTGTACAGGCAAGAATTTTTTAATCCCGCTCATCACACAAGCATGACTAACATATCCTTGTAGTGATCGACTTAACCAAATGTAATTTAATACGCTTTTTCTTCACCCGAGTATATTCCGCTACCGCTTTAGGACTTGAGTTCATGAGTATATATAAACATAGTAGAAGAGATATGATTATATCGTTAGTATAGATCTAGAGCATTACGATATATATATGAAAAACCTGGTTCAACTACTGCAAGGGCTTCCAAACCGTTCTTGCAACAAACCTGTTGGCAATAAGTCTACCACCGCCTGAACTGTGCCCAGATCTTATAGATGCGATTACATCACGGACTTCCACTCGTCCACGATTGTACCATCTGGTTTTTAGGTATTCATAAAATGACAAGGCAAGCAGGAGCCCTAGATTAGAGTATCACGTATCCAAAGTCTCCGGCGCTGCGCTCTCCCAGAAACAACGTCCCAAACAGGCTATCACTCTCCCGAGTTTCGAGACCAGATCTGCTACCTTCGAACCAATTCTCGAAAAAGAATTGATCAGCCAAAGATCTAAAACAGGTTCGATTATCGAGTCTTTCATCAACGGAATGCTAGCGGAAATCGATCCTCTCTGTCCCTCATTTTGAAATCACGAGACTAACTTCGTGTGCGTTAGTTAACAGAATTTCAGCCTGAATGTCATAATATTTTATCTCTTATTTCTAGCTCCAGTCTCAGAGATTCAAGGTCTATATTATGCCGGTGTTTGACTTCCAGATCTAAGATTGAGTTGAACACACATCCGACCAACGTGTTTCGATCACATGATGTCACGCTGTGCTAAAATCCCTATAAATACAAATTACACGAAACATGCTGCTACGGCGCACGTTTTGTACGTTATCCTTGCCTTAATTCAAGTGAGCCCACTGATTTCAGACCAGGTATAGCAGCATGGCCAGGGGTCAGATGCCCCAGTGTCTATAGCGGGGGCCGACCACTGAGTCCGACATATCGTACCACGATACAAGGCTTCCATGCGCTCATGCTGGCCCCAACGAGTTGGATGCAAATCGTAATACGCCACAGCAACCAGTTTATAAAATGTCGGCCAAAAGGCTACGTTTTGCCTCGTCGTCTCCTCTACTTCGTTCACAATCCATTTCAGCTGGCTCGAATCCTGAGTGCAAGAGCATGGCGGCACCTTACTTGATCACCGGCGCCGACACTTATGAAGGCAGTAATATCTTCTAAGGCTCGTCACCAACTTAACATACAACCGTACTTAAATAGATGTTTACCCCCGGCTAGATATTTGTGATATGCAGGAGCAGCATCCCAAACAATTTACGTTGTTTGTTCTAGCGTGGAAAGAGATTCGAAAACCAGGTTATCAGCCAGAAGCCGCTCAATACGCTCAGATAGGTAAGCGTCGTTGACTACTCACACGTACCGTTCCGATTCTACTATTCGCGTTTGCTGTGCAGCCGGCATACACGGGATGCCATACATCCGTTGGCCGTGAGTTGTTTTTTTCCCGATATGTCCTGCTCACGTGTTCATGTAATTTATTTAGAGGCGACCCGGATCAATGTCCTCAAAGCGTTCGAGGTACATGGTTGGGTAAGCATACACTCCAATACCGATGTATTCTGCGGCTTGCTGATACTGCGAACATTCAGGGTATTGTAATCACGGATGTATGCGGCCAATATCTCTGATGATCATCTTTCTGAGCGTTAACGACCACCTGTACAGCCATAATGTTTCCCAACTGGCATCGCGCCTACCTCCTACTTCTTGAAGTAAGTTCAAGCGTGCGCGAAAAAGGAGTAGCTCTTTGACATAACCGGTTTTAGCAAGCTATATGTGAAGTTGGGCACAGTATCGCAGGTAAATTTGCTTACCAGGCTCCTTCTGAGGCCACTGAATGGAAGCGTGCCGCCCGCGAGCTCCGCTTCCCGTGAGTGGTTACAATGGCGTTTTGAACGACGAGCTTAACATTCGCGGTTGCAGATTTTGGGACTGGACTCACAGCCGCACCAGCACAGAAGGACTACCTGACGTTTTGACCGCCCCAAAACTTGAACTCCAGATGCCAGGCGGAGAAAAACAAGCGCATGAAAATGTTCTAGCGTATTACGAGTTTCACCAGCCAGTTGATGGCTTCAACAATCGCCTAGAGTACAAAAGTATTCACGACGCCATGGCCAATCCCCTGCAAGGCCCAGATACGATGGCCTACTTCAAAGAGTGGAAACGAACGTACCGGTGCCCAAACTCCAGTCCAATCGAAGTCAATGACAACATAGCACAAATAAACGAGTACGTACCTGATTCATTCCACATTCTTACCCTGTCTAACCTAGTTCTACAGTACCTTGATAGCCAAGAACGTTCCAAATAAGGGCGACAAGACTCCAAGTTTCCCGCTCGGAAGTTGGGCTAACCTTTCATCACAAGTCAAGTCTACGTTCACTTTTCCAATGAACTTACCAAAAGAGCTCCATGCAAATGCGTACGTCGGCTGAGCTTAGTGGATAGCTGCCCGTAAGGGCTAATCCTATCCTATTGCTATTCTAACCTATTCTAACCCGTTCTAAGGACGCTGCGACGTCGCCCCGTACTGGTTACTCCGCAGTAACTGTTTTGCTGCTGTAGCTGCCGTTGCAGGCATGTATCTACCAGT
>WSTJ01001286.1:0-13723 GCA_019623705.1 Ceratobasidium sp. 428 | reverse complement strand
TTCGCGACCGTTAGCCAATTCATTTTCATCAAGCCCCAACAAACACTACACACCTGTTCCACGATACCCCGTCGATCTAGCCAACCCATGATCCCGTCTGGGTCATTCGCGGCCGGCCGTTCCTGCGAGGGGTCGTTCCGTAGCCGTGCCGTCCGCAAAACATCCATTTCAGTGTTGATCGCTTCAAACAGCTGCCACTAAGCCCCATATCACAATTAGCCACCCGACCCTGCTCATTATGCGGTTCTTGGAATATAACCACTAACCTCCCAATGCGCGAACCTATGATAACATCGAACCCGCGACTTGCAAAACCTCCCTAGCACAAACGACGTGGCCTCTTCCTCTTGGTCCTCGCTCGGCTCCGAGTCACTACTCTCGTTTTTCACAATCGGCTACATACGTAATTTTTTCAGCACATCAAATCAAAAAGCCTAATTGAGAGAAAAAAACCAAGCGCCCTACTTCAAACGTCTCGCGATCGTAGTTATCCCCGTCGAGCGTTCCTCGAAAAGTCGACATGCGCGAGCTTATGCGACATGCGCCGCATCCAGGAACCGCGAATTCCAGAACAGAAATATTCAACTCGGGATGCCTGGCCGATCTGTTAGTCTCTTGCCGAAGCCCATCAAAGCACCCAACTCACGAATTAAGCGCCTTTTTGAAACCCGATGTCCATACGGAGGAAACAACGAGGCTGTCCCTCATACCATCAAGTTTTCTCCTGAGCGCCCGCAGGGACATCCCGAAATACTCATCTAAATCGGGGTTAAAAAGGTCTTGGCATGCATATAACCGAGATTACCGTTTTTCTTATCTTGCCTAAACGGCAACCGTTTTCGCGGCTTGGTACACGCTAGATGCACGAACATTTGCATGACGACTTTGAAGTGGTGCGCGAGCGACTGGTGGCCGAACATAGAGTATTCTTCGGGAAGAATCGGTACGTTAGCTTCGCCACCGTCATCCTCGATCCAGCTGTCTTGATCGTCGGAGCCGTCTTCGCGGTCCGAGTCCGAATGCGCAGCCGCAGGGCGAGCATCCCGATCAGAGCTCCCGGCGCCGTTGAGCCAGCCTTGTAGAGTCGGTTGAGCGCCGGGTATAGGCTTAAATACGCGTCTTCCTCGGGGTCGCACCACCTCTTTCACTTCCTCATCCCCATCCTCGCCCTCAGATTCGTCCGAACTGGATTGTACCGGGGGTGTATCTTGACCAAGCTTCCTACCTAATACATTTACGAAGATAAATACGCGTTATTCCGTAAAAGTAGACACAACATACGTTTCAGCCGTGCCAAATTCTCCCGCATTTGTGCCATCTTGCTGTTCCGCATAGGCGCGCTTCGCAACCTAGAGTCCAACACCACTAACGCACTCATCAGTCCCAGACTTGTACAGTTATAAAACCGACTTACCATCCTCATCTAACCCATCCATGATATCCTCCTCCTCAGACTCTTCTACTTGTTCAGGTTCCTCCCGTTTACTCTTAGCAGTCCTGTCCTTTTTCTTATCCGGCTCATCTTCCGAGGTAGGCGTCAGCGAAAGCGCAACAGTCTTCCGCTTCCCCGCCCGTTTCGCCGACATCGTTACCATTCCCTCATCCTCACTGTCGTTCTCCACGTCTATGACATCACCCTCCTCCTGCGCTCTACCCTTCTTCTTCCCCGTCACCCCATCCCCTCGATTAACCACGCCCCCCTTCCTCACCCTTCTCACCCTCCTCACATCCTCGTCCTCATCCTCACTTTCACTCACATCAACAACCTTCTTCACAACCCTCCTCCTCACAACCGGCACATCTTCCTCCTCCTCCTCACTACTCTCCAACTCAACCACCCCATCCTCACTCGAATCCTCGATCTTCACCCTCTGTGTACTCGGCCTCCCAGGCTCCTCAAACTGCACCTCATTAACATCACTCGACGCGTCTTCCGTCCCGGACGACTCGGTAATATCGGGCTTGGGCTTGGCAGGAGAAGACGAAGAGCCCTTGACGGAGCGCCGAGCCGAAAAATCAAGCTTGGTCTGCCTCTTGACACCTTTACTCGGAGACGAGCTGTGGGGTTGAGGAGCGCGGCGTCGTTTGGGGGCCGATTTTGCGGGTACTTCTGGCGGCGGTTATATTAAGTCAAATTATCGTAGCCAAAGCGCCATCGGATGCTTACTTGAAGGCATGGTGGTATACTACTGGTATACTGATTTGCGGGATATTAGGATAACGACGAAGACGGAAATGACGGGTATTTATATGGGTGTGGTGGCGGAACGCATAAGACGCGTTCATCAACACGTGACAAGCCACTCTTGGATCAAATCGGTAAGTTGCCATTCCCGATCATCAGCTGTATGCGCGAGTCTGCAAATACGCGCGACGATATAGATCAAAGCACCGAAAAGGAAAGCTAGAAAGCGCCTTGCGGCACGAGCAAACGATCGTTTAAGAGGCCGTAAGCAGCCTGAGACCCAAGCTTCCCGTCATGGCATTCAATTGAACTTTCAATATATTCAACGATGTGTTACAACGTACAACCCAGCCCAGTGCAACGCACAAATGCTCACGCTCCGCCTCTAGAGCTCTGCAAATCACTAAGTTAGACTCGCGCCACTCAATCAAATAACCATACGTACTCTGCATGGCAGCAACATCCGAACTCTGGACATAATCCTCAAACTCGGCAATCTTCTCCTGCAACTCATCCAAGCTCACGAGCTCATCCTCTACACCACGCCAATCAGCGCAATTCAAAAATACCCTCAACCATTCAAAAACCAAACTCACCAATAACAAGCGTGATCTGCAACTTCTTAATTCCATACCCAATCGCCACAAGCTTCGAGGATCCCCAGACCAACCCCTCTTGCTCAACCGAGCGCACGCTCTTCTCGAGCTCAACCATATCAGTCTCATCGTCCCACGGCTTGACTTCGAGCGTAACGACAGACTTGGCGATCGTCTTGGGCTTGTTCGCCTTCTTTGCGTTGTACGCCGCAACACGCTCGGCCTTGACACGCTCAGCCTCGGCATCTTCCTCCTCGTCCTCGCCAAAGAGGTCAATGTCGTCGTCGTCATCGGCGGCCTAGTATTTTTAACCGTTTTAATGTGCAGCGTGTCGAGATGGGAGGAATGAGAACTTACGGGAGCAGCAGTGGCAGCAGGGGCCGAAGCACCAGCGCCACCAAAGAGCTTCCCACTAGCAGCGGCATCACCGGGGAGCGACGCATGCTCAGCCTCGTACGACTTGATATGAGAGTACCAGCGCGCGGCGTGCGGGTGGGTAGCCTTGTCTGGGGCGCTGCCTATAGCTTTGAAGACACCGACATCAGCCTGGGAGGGGGTGTATCTGATTTGAGTGGAGTTAGCACGGGTGGAGCAGTTAAGACAAAGCAAAGAAACGAGGAAATGTGTAGACAGGAGAATCAGAGTGCTTGGTAGAAGTTGTCGACACTGTAATGGCGCGGGGTCTAATCCGCTAGCTCAGAAACACGGACCAAAGCGGTAACTCATCATTCAGAAACCGAGACTAGAGCGACTTTATTCAACAATCAACGGGCACTGAAACTCACCCCTCAACGTAAGAGCGAGTCGCGAGGTGCTCATCAAGCTGCTTGAGGTCAGAGAAAGCCATTTGTGTGATGTGGAGTGGTAAGAAAGTTTTGGATGGTGGTTGGCTTAGGGCGAAATTAATAGGCTTTTTATAGGGATCATCAAAAATTAAGCGCGAGGGTCATGTGGTTGAAGTGGCTCAGTGGCGCAAGCCTGTTTGCTGCTCCGGCTTATATAAGTGCAAATATTAAATCGTCATTAAATATTTTGAAAGAGGTAAGAGGTCTAGGTATACAGTCCAAAGAGTGCTACAAAAATCAATGTTCATAACTTATAAACCACACTGTCGTAAAAGTCGTTCGTGGTAACAATCAAACCAAGTCCAAAGTCGTCCAGATCAAATCACCTCAATCAACCCATACACCTCTTTACCTCAGCTTCCGCTCACTCTTCCGACTAACCATCAAATCCCTCCCAACAAGCACCGCACTCGTCACGAACAACGCGCTCCCAATACACGCACACGCAACCGCCCCATTATACGCATCACACCACCCGCTATACCCACCAGCCGGACACCTGGGCCCAATCATCGCAAGTACAAACGCTACGGCCCATACCACAGCTCCGAGCACGTCCAGCCCTAAAGCCCACCATAACCCCTTGCGCGCAGACAACCGTGCACGTTCACGCTCAAAGGATGTAAAAACTCCATTCGAGTTGGCAGCTTGTTGTTCGGTCCAGGGTACACCGGGCGTGAGATTGCTCTCGCGTTTACCGGGAGAGAACATCGAGGGGTCGACTATGAGATTGACTTGGACGCTATCGTCTCCTTTGCGGTGCTTCTTCCCTTTAGCTCGACCGCCGGCACGGTGATGAGAGATCGGAAGGATCATCGCATGTGAGCTGAGGTCGTCGCGATCTTTTTGGCCAATACCAAAGCACCCGCGTAGGATGTAAATGTAGGCCATCGCCAGGAGCGTAAAGAACCCAAGGACTACGATCACATATACTGCTGGCTTGGACGCTGGTGGAGCAGTAGGGTTCGGTTTGGGAACCTGCGAGGAGACCATTAAACAATTGATAAGCGAGAAAACCAAACAAGCGTACCGCAAAGGCATATATGCATGCTGTGATCGCACCCGCAGCAGTACAGGCCTCCAGTACGCGCACAGCTATCCTCACCCTCGGCCCGTTCGAAATGAGCTTCCCGTCAGGTCCAATATCTCCCGGCCAGAATCCCTCTTGCACACCCCAATCCTTCTCATCCTTGCCCGTTTCAGGATCCAGCGACGTCGAATTGGGTGCATTTCCTTGAGACTCATGAAGCGTCTCGGAAGTAGCACTATGAACATTAGATTCTGTCGCAGCAGCCTGTTGAACGTTGAACGGGAATGTGTTTGTGGAGTCCGCACGGCGCGGGGAGCCCGGGCTTGGCGGAAACACTGGATCAGGCTCGCCAATGTCATGTTCATTGTCGTTTTCGGTCGCCCAAGGAAGATGTCCGCGTGGCGAGTGTGCAGGAGTTGGCGATTGGTGCCTAGGTGCGGATGCTGGCCGAGCTTGAGGCGGAGGTGGAATACGCACGGGAGGCGGAGACATCTCTCTCACGCCGGTGTACGAGAAAGGACCAGAGTCGATAAAGTCTCGTGGAGGCGACCGTGCCTGTTCGCGCTGAGTTTGGGCCTGGCTATAGTCGTATTGTGGTTGAGCAGGATGGGATTGTAGAACAGGATAAGCAGATTGAGGATACGATGCCGGATGATAGTAATTCGTAGGCTGAGCATGGTACATCTGAGGTTGAGCTTGGAATTGGGGTTGGGGTCGGGATTGAGACTGAGCGTTCAGCCGGGAAGAGTACTCTGCAAGATCCAAAGCCTCGACTGAAGTATCCGTCGGCTGCTGTTGATGGTGTCCACTGTACGCCCCATACCCAGGAGCAGCAGGAAGAGTCGACTGCCGTTGAGGATTATACGGCGCAGGCTGCCAAGAAGGCATATTACTCTGCGCAGCATACGGGTCATAATAGCTGTGAGGAGCCGTCTGCGCCTGCAGATAATTCTCCACACCGTGAGGGTCGGTACTTGGCTCCTGGTAATGTGCAGGCGGATGAGGAGACCATGGTCGATGAGGAGTAGCCATCGTGAGAACAAAATGAAAGAGAGAGTGAAGGTAAGCGTGAAGTAAGAAACGTGAGTACAAAAGGCGAGAGGCGGGCTATATACTCCGGCGCTGCGGAATGCGCTGTCTGTGGAGTCGAAGGTCGCGGCAGTCGTCAGAACTCAGGGGCTATCCGCATATTTAAGCTCACGTCATCGGTTTGACCTTAATTACCCGTGCGTGGCACGCGCGGCTGACATAATACACTACCCCATTGGGGACTCATGGGGCACTTTATCTCCTAATCATCTGTGTTCTTGTTCTCACCGTCCAATGCGCTCCCAACTGTCTTTTGTCTTACTCACGACACTTTTTTATACGAACAATGTACGATCACTCCCTAATCAAGTCCTTTTTCATACCGCACAAGGACATGAAAGCACGCTAGCGCCCGATGGCGATTCGTTTCAGACTACGTTCTTCACTCCGCCTACTTCCGCCACACATACCCTCCGGACGCGCACCCAGACAGTATACCAGCCCCGCTTTCCGAGCGACATCCAACGTATCCGAGAGCGTTCTCTTCGATCACAACAGTCCGAGTCGATCGAATGGGAGAAGAAAGAGGTGCTCGCGCCGGATGTTACAGACCGGCTGACGCTCCAGGAGATGGCCAAGATGACTGGCAACGCGTATGCTAGACCTGGGCACTCAAACTGGTACAATATGTCTACTCGCTGGAACACGGTGCGTTTTTCCGTACTTGCCGGACTGCGGTGGCGGGCTTAATTTGGGTTCTTCTGCGCAGAGCCATGAGTTTGGATGGGAGCCAGACGAAGACGGGTTCCGAGGACATGTGTTTGTATCGGAGAATGAGAATATTGTCGTCATGGTAAGTCTAGGTCGTGCCTTTGTGATGAGCTTTGCGTTGACGTCGAACAGTCTATCAAAGGTACCAGGTTCGTAACTACACACGTTTCATGAACCAAAGCTTAAGTTTGACATGGTTGCAGCTTGTGGACCCCAGTTGGCGACAAGACATCCAAGAAAGTATGTCTATCCTTTCGCCACTCAGCTACGTTGTCTTACCTATCAGTTTAGGACAAGCTAAACGACAACCTCGTATGTCAGACTCAACTCCTTTTTGCCACTTGACTCTTGACCATATATGATAACTATAGCTCTTCTCCTGCTGCTGTGCTCGTGTCGACTGGACTTGGGCGTGGCAAACCGTGTGCGACTGCTTTAGTGGAGGATGGCGATGCGACAATACTTGTCTTAGTGCCTCGCTAGTTCTAGATAGCTTGTTCTACAATGTAGGAGTGGTAAGTAACCTCACGTTTGTCATTATTCGTCTACTCACCGCCAGGACGACTTTAGGGACTGTACATGAACCTTACTGCGACATACCCTACTTCGACCATCTGGCTCACCGGCCACAGCCTAGGCGGCGCACTCGCAGCGTTACTAGGAGCAACATTCGGAGTACCCACCGTAACATTCGAAAGGTCCGTTCACAATCGCACCAACTTGCCCCCTCTCAACCATCAGCCTATAAACCCTCCCTCCCAACCATTCTAGACTCTAACCTTTCCCCTTGTCCGCACACAGCCCAGGCGAACGCCTCGCATCGACCCGACTACACATCCCTCACGCACCGGGCATCCCAGCGTCCGAACAACCCATCACCCACGTCTGGCACACGGCCGATCCGATCCCGGACGGACGGTGCGTCGGACCGAAGAGTTTGTGCGCCAAGGGAGGATACGCGCTCGAGACGCGGTGTCGAAATGGGAAACATGTGAGTCCAAGCACCAGACGTTTTGTTTTGTCTTCGGCTGGGAGCTGATGGTGTTTTTTTGTAATAGATTGTATACGACACTGTCGCACGCAAGAAATGGGCAGCTAATATTGCGAGGCACAGGATTGGTGTGATCATCAATGAAGTGCTGGGCGAGGACTGGGATGAAGACCGGGCGGTGCCTGAAGCTGTCCCGTACGATAATTGTACGGTGAGTGCGCTTCGCCGAGTACCCGGTTAACAGGAAGACTGATTGAACATGCTGAAACATAGGAATGTGAGAAGTAGTCGTTTGGCGATTACAAGTTCTAGGGCCAGTGCTGGATAGTTTGGAGTGAACTATGCTTTGTCAGAGTCTTAGAGACTTTTTGTATGAAGAGAACGCTTTCGTTGAATGCATGTGCCTTGTGCTGATCAATCGTGCCGTAACTCACGTGACATAAACACCCGACGCGCCGAAAACCTCAGCTCAACGCGTTCACGCTCAGGTTTGACGCACAGCGCAATTTGATCCAGTAGATTCGAGCTGCCCGGGGTTCCTTATTCCGCTTGATGAGCGGCCTCAATTCTAGACAGATCTATAGAAATTAGGCTGTTTCCAATAGAGTGCCACCATACAAAAGCCTTAAATTATCTAGAATTGAGGGCGCTCGATGCAACCTTCGACATTCTAGCCTGGGCGGTGGGAGCAGAGCGTTCGAAGTCTAGGGCCAGCAGAATTTGGTACACCGGCTGCGGGGTCATGCCGTCTTGAGATACAACATCGGTTGCCTCCTTCCAAGTACCGAAAGTCCGCTCAGCTAAGAAGGTAAGTGGAGCTACACAGGTGTCGAGCACTCGTTCGCAAGTAATCGTTGTTTTGCTCCGACTCGAACAAGGGACGCGTGGTTCAAATCACGCGTGTGGGGGTGGTGTTATATGCGCTTTCCGATAGAAGTCGCACGACCGTCCAATTTCAGCCGGCGGTTGCTGTCGTGAGGACGACGTCATTCGGTCGGGTGGCTGACGTCTCGCGTGTAGGGAAACACCGGACGTGTTCCGAGGTTTAGCACGTCCGGGACCGGCTCCAAGTGGGCTTTTTCTCGTCACGATCCATGTCGGTACCATACATGCATGCACATGGTGTACGCATGCAAAGCCTTCAGCCCGTCTTCAACCGCCATCGGCGCATGAAACTTTTGTCTGGAACCAGTAGCAGCTAGCATCGATGCGATGAAGACCGATTGGACCGCTAATATCAGCACTTTGCCAATCGGATGTAACGCTGTTTATTGTTGTTCTTGGTACAACAACGCCTAATAACCTCGTAAATATTCGCATCCCTGATCGTCCACGGTCCGTCGCTGGTCTCTCATAAAGCGAGGATGTGCCCCGACCGAGGCGCACGGCCACAACAGCAACTCTCGCTGGTCGCCGTCCAACTCGTTGACCACACCACAACGACAACATGCCGCCTCACAGTCTGCGCCGTAGTGTATCGTCCCCGGTTCGTCATGAGCCTGTACCTAAAGACTCGCGTGCGGCTCGAGCTGCCCGCCGCGATCGTGTTGTGCTCGCTGAGATTGAGCTGTGGAGGTGAGCCTAGTGCTCTTGTGCTCAAACTGTGGCGGCGATGGCTAATTTAGTTATTGATGTACAAGGTCGGTCGCTGGCCAGACTTCCCCACCCTCGTCTTCGTCGCGTAGGAGCAGCGCTTCCTCTGCCGGCTCGTTTGTCGATGAGAACGGTAGCGTCGCTGGAAGCTCTATTGCCGAAGAACAAGACGTCGATGATGTCTCTATGCCTGAGGAAGACGCAGCCGCTGGTCCATTCCAGGTGTGTGCTGCTCAAATATCTTTCAACAATTCCGCTGACCACCAAACTCCCAGCCTTCGACGAGCGCCACACTAATGCCACCGCCTCCCACGCGCCGTCGCCCGCTCAGACCTGCCCAACAACCGACGATCACGCGTACGCTGCGCCCATTACCCGGACGCGCCGCCTCGTTCGCCGGATTCCCCGCGCCGCCTACGGTCATCATGCCCGGCCCCGAGATCCGCTCGTTAGAGCTCGACGTCTCGCACCTCACGCTTACCGACGCTAGTCCATCTTCTTCCGTACGACCGCCTCCCGCGACGCCTAATCGTCGCCGTAGCACACGCTTGAGACTCTAACGACCAACCCCAAGTTTGAGACCTAAAAAACTACCAAGTTTCACGCGCGAGTTCCCGATCGGTTCTGTTTCTCATTCTATCTTCCATCTGGCTGCACCACTTCAATTGGGTCCGACAATCACCTATTCACTTCTTATCCTGTTTCTATTTCCATTCAAAACAAGCCTTTGCCACTCTCCTCCCGAATCAAGCTGCCGGTCTACCATTTTATTCGCTATTTGCCAACCCTCTATATTTTTTGCATTTGTTATTCCTTGACTCGCCCTTTCATCTCGTCTCGTTTCTGTTTCTGTTTGTACCTTCCTAGTTTTCCTACGCCTCCTTACGTCCCTACGCCCCACACGCACAACCCTCAACGCCTCCCTTACACTATATTCGCATCTGTAACGCTAGCTAGCTGCAGTCAATTTGTCCGCCCCCTCCTGACTCTCGTCCCGTGTTCTGTCAAATCATGGGAACCTGAGTGGTCTGTTGAAGGGAGGAAGGATGTGTATCACTCTTTGCCGCGATGAGGCCTACTTTTGTTCTTCGCAACACTTGGAGCCTCTAAGATTGACCGAGACGCGCTGGTATCTACCTGGATCGTGCCCAAAACTTCCCAGTCCAGCCACAGCGCACATGTGGGGAGGTGATCACCATCGTGAACATCATCGAAGGGGACCCTTGGATGAACATGTGGGGGGATCATCAGCCGGCATCGTGGATGGCGTCATACGCGTGGTACGCATGCGCGTGTGGGTTGCATATATAACGGGTCGCGTGAAGGATGCTGAAATGAATTTCTTGAACGCGTGTTGGGTTGAACATGTTCACTTGAGCCGCTCGGCGCTTTGAGCCTGGTACTGTTGTAATGTTTGCAGCTCGTCTTGTGCATGAAATTGCGCATATACGGTAGTCTCTATATCACAGAAGGCGTATTTCGTATAAACCCACCACACGGACCTGGAGGGTTGATGCCAATATATCGTGTACGTTAACTACAATTAGTAATCATACTAGGAAGCTTATATGACAAGGCTTGGTCAAGGCTCGCGCATATACTCAGCTACGTGATAGGATCACAGAGGTAACGCGCATATAGGCAGCGGAAGGCGCCAGCTGGGCGCGGAACAATTAATTTAGTGCTTTCACCTGACTGGATCCGCCGCACAGGAAGGGCTCTCAGATGAGTCAAAAGGATATTGAACTCGACCTCGCTCCTTTTAGCTGGCTACAACTACCATCCTCAACGATATGGGTGCATCACTTTCCGCACCGAACGAGGTTATCATTCAGATCCTGCTTCTTGTACCTGCGAAGGATATCCAGAGGTGTCGAAGGGTAAGTAGCTCTAGCGCCAATCGGGTTGAGTTGATTATAGCTTGTGGTTTAGATTTGTCGACACTTGCACGAAATTGTGGATGGCACCGCGAAGCTACAGTACTTGGTTGAATTAGACCACCTAGGATATGTCGAACCTACCAACCCTCGCCGCGATTTGACCTATGACCAAAAGGCCAAGCTACTTCGCGAGCACCGACTTCGCGGCGCTTCTCCTTCGCACACGTTCACTCTCGAGACTATCTTTCCCTCCAAGCGTGAAAATACAAAGAATCAGAATTATACTACGCTATGCGACGGAGTCTACGTAGAAGGATTTGGTTCCCAGCTAGGCGGGCCGAATCGCTATATAAAGCTATATCAGCTCCCGTCGTGGAATCGCGGAACGGAGCTGAAAAAATGGGAGCTTCGACTCGGAGTGGACACTGTGCATATTGACCTGAACTTTGACCTGAACTTGCTCTGCCTAGTAGAAGAAGAGGAGGCTGGACACAATGACCCTACTATCTTCCATGTGCATCTTCGTACGCTTGATTCAAATGGTGCCCATCCTGGGGCAGCTTTTCCCGAGCTTTCTTGGAGAGCAAACCAAGGAAGTTACAGCCATTTTTCTGCCTGGAGGATCAGTTCGCATATCGTAGGAAACTTGCTAGGCATTCTGTTCAGTCACCGAAGGTCCATGATGAACTATCTTATTGTCTGGGATTGGCCGTCCGGATCGAAACTGCTGGTGAGTCTACAGATTGGTCGGTGAAGTTGGAGCATACATGAACTAGTTTCCACTTACTTAGCATCTTGATAATATGAGCTACGCACCCGGTTCCTTCACAATTCTCGACAATAAATATGTTGTTAGCAACAGACCCATTGACATGCATGGGGATCCGGCCGTAGGTTATCTGGACGTGTATCGGCTCGATGGGCTGGATGAACGTCCTCCTCCTACGGTCACGTTTTCTTTGCCGTTGATCGAGCGCAGCAGGTCATACGAAGAACACAGCAGAACATGTTTTCACGCATCTCCACCGTCGTCAATCGCGTTTACTCGTCTTGAAAGTAGCCCGTATCAGCCATCTCCCAAGCTCTACGAACTCGGAGCAGACACCGGTCATTTGTGTCTACTTCGATGTTCGATTTACACCGCGAGCGGATGGTTGGCAATACCGTCCTCCACTATTCTCGACGTAGTCAGGGAGTGTGAAACGAACGGACTGCCTGATACGACTGTGGTCTCATGGGAGCTGTGGGGAGAACGAACTTCCTGGTTTTATGGCGGCTCCGACGAGTACCCGCCTTCCGCTGCACTGTGCTCTGGGCTACGCACCATAGTTGGAGCCCAGCCAACTAGCAGGCGTGACAATCGTATCTTCATATATGACTTTAGCCTTCGCGCGGTTCAACCGAGCAGACGCTCGACAAAATCTGGGCATGAGGGCGTATCAGGAATCTGTTTCCCCAGAGAGGCAGAGCTTAAATCTCGGGCACCACGAGTTGCGGAAGTGGCCCGCAACATATTTTTCAGACACGAGTCCTTGGCAAATCAGCCGTTTTGTACGAGCAGGTTGGGTAAAAGACGAGACTCAGAGGAGCTAACAATGATGCAGGGAGAACACGGTACGTATGAACAAAGAAAAGCTGGCGAATGGTGTAAGCTAACTGCCCATGTGTCACAGTTGTGGATGTAATCGTAAGCCATGTATTGATCCGGTAGACTGCAACTGACATGGTTCATACAGAAACAAGGCAAGGTGATTGTTTTTTGCTTTTAGCGATTAAGTTGTAATTTTGCGTAGAAAGTGCGATGGAACACGTAAATACGGGCGTAACACGAATTGTCAATGTTTTGTAGGGTATCAATCACACAAAGGCGCATACACTCAGCCACAATGTCACTTGAATCGACAATCACGTTACGTCTCAATTATCTTTTAGGTTAAGTAGTATAGCCCCAGAAGAGGGGTGTTAAAGACGTATCAAGTTAGATATCTGCCCCTTATAGTTTTACCTATATTAACGATATCTTATAAGTTACACTCAAGATTTGTGAAATGCTAATAAAATAACGTTAGGTCGGAATTTGTTTGGGCTAGCTGTTTTGATGGCAACGGTGGCCTTGAAGATTGTCCAAGACGCGCTGGTACCTCCACCTGGATCCTCTCCAAAAACTTCCCAGTCTGGTTGGTGTACATGTGGAGCAGGCAGTGATCACCATCGCGAACATCATCGAAGGGACCCTTGGGTGAACATACAGGGGATCGCCAGCCGGCATCGTGGATGGCGTCATACGCGTGGTCGCGCGTGCGTGTGTGGGCTAAATATATAGAGGGTCGTGTAAAGAACGATGGTATGAATTTCCTGAACGCGTGTTGGGTGTATTTAAGAAGTCACCATGTTCACTGAAGCCGCTCAGCGCCTTAGTCTATGTCGGTGCTGTTCAGGCTCAAGTTGCACTAAAAGTTGCGCATATACACCTACAGACAAAAGTATTGACTCACCCCACTTCTCAGTGCTGGGTTGCGTGTATGCGATAGTTTCTGCAGAGATAGTGTACAATGCGGATGTAGTAGCGTAGAACTGACTATACAACAAGAGTTCTTAGTAGCTCTCAAGGGTAGAGCGGCGATACAAGAGGGGGATCCGAAGGGGGTGTGAGGTGCTAAAATACACTACATTGGCGAGGCTCTCGGACAAGAAGACGAGCGTGCGAGAGCGTAGAACTGCTTGTTCTGAGCTCCTTGCACTTTATATCAGCTAAAACGGATGTGTGGCTGTCGAGATACGAGTCTCGCAAAATCAGCATTTT
>WSTJ01001285.1:0-13736 GCA_019623705.1 Ceratobasidium sp. 428 | reverse complement strand
GATGAGATAAAGGCTGGGGTGTCGTTTTGAAACCACGAGCACGGAGCCTCGATGTTTGAGTATGAGATGGCCCACTTCTTCCGAGCTTGAAGCGCTGGAGAACGCGGTTGTACAGATCACCTTGCTTGCCAAGGTCACATCCCCCCCCCACATTGTGTCCATCAAAAATGACGGGTCCAAAGGGTTTGATTTGTAATCGGTTCCTTGATGAATAGAGTTCCTAATTTAACCATCCACAACCCGCCAAGGTCGACGAGCGACCAGAGTAGCGTTGTAGTAATCGGCGAAATAAACTTGTACGGTATACAGCGGGCTACAAAAGTCTCAAAGTCGCGTATGATACGAACTTATTTAGTCCCTACACGAACCCTAGCATAGACGACCGTTCGACGCTTCAGGTTCGAACCACCAGCCAAACACAATTATTCTACCCGATTCATTGATGTAAATCTTCCTCTCGTTACTCAATGCTAAGCAACATTTTGTATCAGTTCGATATCAGTCCCGAACTCTATGTACGTGATGAACAGCGCTTTATTTGGGTCAAACCTTGGCTACCACTATGCAGCACATGTCCTGACCCGGGGCACTTTGACGGTTGGTAAGCCTGGTTTAATAGAAGACCAAAGCTCAAGCTAGCTCAACGATGACACGTTTAATTCAACCGTCGACTATATGTTGATTTTTGCGATCTCGCTGCATAAATCATTACATGCAGATGCCTCAATGGCAGGGGTTGTGCAAGCCCTCTAGAGCCCGGCTGGTCCTAGACCGTTTCGCTTAACTACGACCTTCATTTCGTTCCGCTGTTTAGCTTCATGAGCCGCTCGCTCTTGGCTTTTAAATCCCTACAGGAGGTTCTCATAAACATGGGTTGTTGCTAAAGTCGCATAGTAATCCGATTGTGTCTATCCTCAAACTGCTGCGTTCATTGAGCCTGATGTCTGCATATATGCGTGGTAATCATCATAATTCACTCCCTCTGGTCGAATAGTCAACGGGTCTTTCAACTGGTGCGATCGCCTAAGTCACTTGTGTACTTGCTCATATAATTGTTCGCCGCCCTAAGCATGTTTCACGTCTCAAAGCTACCGTTGCCGAGACCAATTGGACTCTCTTGCAGCACCCCGTCAAGCTCTCAGTTTCACTGCTAAAGCCAAAGGCTAAGCCCTTCCGAAGGCGAAGGCCTAGTGATGACAAGCCAAGGTTAAGTATCAAGCGCACGCATGCTACTTAAGTGAGTTGAATACGTGTTTTCTGGGAGGCTGCTCGATGTCTAGTTGTTTCGTTGGCAGATATTCTATCGAGTTCATTGCCTAAGTTTTGGTTATCTCGTTCATCGTTTTGTCATTAGCCTATTTTATTTCACCTATGATTGTGTTGTTTTTGTTAAGGGTATCGCGCTGGTTCGTTTCTCGCTATGTTCTTGCGACAGCCATGCTTAGGTTATAAAGTGTATCAAACCCACCCTAAGCAAGCAAGGTGCATCGCCCGGCCACGGGCACTTATCAATTGTACAGTAGCGGGGTGAATGCGGTGCTACACTTCTCACGTGATTTACTGATTGCACGATCGAGCGACGGAATATTGACCCCTGGAGTGACCTTGCAGAAGCAAGGTGATTAAAGGACCGAGCTGGCGAGCACTCGTAGCAACAGATTCGCATATCCTTTGTATCCTTCGTATGCCCGTGACATTAATCTCTCTGTAGAGCATTGGACATAGCGCCTTGCTTAATTGGGTGTTAACCCTGCTCAACCGCGCGAGAGACCGTGTGTGGCGTATTTCTGTAGCGATCAAGAGTAATATTTCAAAAGGGAAAACGCTATATTCGGGGCGATTTTCTGGCAAACCCATGCTCAAGAGGTGATGTGGTGAAAGAGGTGATGGGGCAATTCAGGATGTGACGCGGACACAGTTTGTCACGTGAGTGCCTGATACCATTGGTCTGGGCTTGCACGGTGGCCGCCTTTAGCGCCGCTCTCGGTTCCTCCCAGACCACAAACCGGTCCTTTCGCTGTATTCCGTATGCACTAAAAGCATCTCATTATCTACCACGCCCGCTAGCCAAGGCTAAGTAATGACTATTCCGAACGCTGTCACGACTTTCAAAGACGGGAGAAAGTTCTGCCATTTGTTGATGGTACCCATGTCGAGCTACCTATGACATTGTTCGACGGAAACAGCTCAATGAATTGCCCAGAGAGACTCAGCAACACTTCTAACTTTCACTATACCCGATGATGTATTCGACTGAGCAAAGGAGTATATCTTTGGGCTAATCGATGACTCTTCCGAATGCTGTCACAACTTGCAAGGTTGGAACCGAGTTCTGCCATGTATCAATAGTGCTCGTGTTGTCCAGCCAATCTGAGATGTTTTGTTCGGATAGTTCTGCGTACAGCCCCATGCTGAAATCAAGTCGTTCCAATGCCAAGAACCCGGATAGTAGCTCCGGTCGGAAGCGAGGAGGGAATCTCTGTGGATTGCATGGCATTCAGGTATTATACTCATGAATTGAAGCACAATCGCTTGAGCGTCATTCTCAGGTCAGTCGCGGCCAATCCTTGAGCGTAGTCTTCTCAGCTTATACTAGGCGCCCAGATCGTGCATTCGAACCAAACAACGTCTAAGCTTGAGCTAGCAAGGGATTCGAGCACGACTGAGTCCATCGTACCCATAACAAAACACACGACCTTGGTAACAGGCCGTCCAGGCACAAGTGCCCATAAGAGGTCACTAGGGGCTTTGACGTGACGCAGAGATGGCAGTATACTGCGATCATGACGACACTGACCCCAAGAATTATCAACTCTACCAGAGTTTACAGCGATTTCCAGAGTGGTTATAGAAGGTTGGCTGCGCAAGAAGTCAACACTCGGCCGCAACTGAGATGAAAATTTATTCAGCCGAAATGGGAGACTCAGACCTTGAAAGATGGCGTCGAAATCATTTGGCTGAGCTTCAACAGACAATACGGCAAGGTTTAACATTGTGCATATTGCAGCTTGGATGTTGGGTATTAGATCCGGACGTGATGTCAAGCAAGCAGATGGTTTTTTGCTCGAGGAAAAGTCAAGGGGTTCCAAAGGTAGTTCGAGCTCTAGATCGCGAATTAAAAGACCCAGCTGGTGAGAACTTGTAGCAACCGATTCACATAGTCCTCGTATCTTTTCTATGCCTGTAACATGGACCTCTCTGTAGGGCATTGGGCGTAGCGCCTGGCTCAACTGGGCATTAACACTGCACAAGCATGCAAGAGACCGAGTGACGCGCAATTCTAGAGCAACGAGAACCCACATTTCGAGCGGGAGAGTCCCATTCTTGTGGTGTTCTTTTTGCAAGTTCATACTCAAGATATGGTGTGGTGCAAGAGGGGATAGGGCGCTATCTGGATTCCAACGATTCAGACTTGGCTTGTCACGTGGGAGTTCAAGACCGTCTGGCATTGTCACTGTAGATCGATTTAGGAGTTAAGATGAAGGTCAAAGCTTCATGGAACTAAGAGCACCTTATATGTGGTAATACCTTAGGTGACATGGTGAATCGTATATTGGTCCTGTGAACATTTTGCTGGTATGGAATGTGCAGATCGCATGTGGGCTAAACACAAGCACACATCCTAATGGTCATCCCACTAGCACCATTTCTTTATCCGATTTCCCTAGGCCGAACTGGACGTGACAAACTGGGCGCATACACTCTCAATTTAATCAATAGCTCTTCCGAAAGCGACCACGGCTTTCAAGGCCGGGACTAAGGCTTGAGTGCTGGATGAATATTTAGTTTGCGGGATACTAGATCTTATATTTAGATAGTAGGATTGAGTAATAGTTTGTAGATATCATCATCTCAGGTCCAGCCAAGCGAACTCAACCATTCAGCTTTTACATTGAATACAATTACCAGACATGATCTCGCATATATCACGCCGACTTGTTACATCCCACCTTATGCAGCTTCCAGTCCAACTGCTGGCACGTCTTCGAACAGTACTTGGCTTTCTTGCATCCACCACATCGCAGGAGGTTCGGTTTTCCGTACATACCTGACTCTCCGGAACTACCACACACCCAGCACGCAAATTCCCCTTTCTTCGAGTCTGTAGGGTCACCTTGCATTGCAAAAAATGGGCAGATAGCGACTCGAGTGGCGTATGGCAATACGCGTTGCCAACGTGGATCTTTCCATTCCGGGCCCTTGAATCCGATGCCTTTCCCACAGTCGCAAATCGGGCTCTGCCATTGCTCGGTTGAGAGAGGGATAAGACCAAGAGTAGCGTACTCGCAGTTCGAATTGTGCGACCAGGTTCGGCACCGCTCGGCAAATACAGGGAGCATCTTCTGCCATGCGAGGGCCTCAAACTTGTTGGTAATGATGTCGATGCTGTCACCGATCATGAACGAAGCATTTGCGGCATTAAGGTTGGGCAGCTCGGGGGTTGAACCGGAGATGAAAGCAGCATCCAAAGAGATTGAAGACGAAGCCAGGTCAAGACAGAGACCACCAATCAGAATGACAGCATACAGGCCGCCCGAGGCCGCTAAAAGTATGAAGGCTCGGGGCTTTCTACCTTGTATACCTCCTATGAACGCGTACATGGTCATCTCCCGGAGAGAGTTCTTGAGATTGACGAGTCTATAGATAGGTATGGCAAGTTCTGTGGGATTTTTTCTGTTCATAACGTTCATTTCTTCGAGGGAATGCTGAATGTCGACTTGTGTTTGGAGCCAATCTGTTCTTCCTCCAGGTTTCAGTCTAGGCATGCGGTCCAGGTTGATATGATGTACATTCCAAGGGCTGATAGTCTCGCCGTAGATAACAGGGGCTAGGTCCTGACAATACCCGGAATTGTCTGGTGGTGACGACACTGGAACGATAATCTCCAATCCACTTGAGAGCAGTGCTAACAAAAATAAATTTGTAACATACCTCGATCCAGTGTGATTTTCTTGCGACCCGCAACTTGTTATCGTTGCCCTTGATCGGATATGGGTATATGACGGTATGGCGATATTTTGAAATCGACAAATCCATTGTACAAGGTGAGATCTGATTCGTCGTGACCTCGGCTCCTTTCAAGAGTGTCTCCTGCTCAGCCGGTTGATTTATGTCAACGCGAGCGGTGAGAGAGGAGATGATTCGCTGATGCTTTCCTGAGCCAAGGTTCACCCACACAGAAGTCTCGTCATTTGCAGGTGTTGAATCCTTGGGTGGACTGATGATCCTGTCTAGTGTCAAGGACGGTTCGGCGGTGAGAGCTGGCATATATGGTAGTATTCGTACATGTTCTCTATTGTTACTCGAGGTTTTGAATAACGCTAAGTTTTCGCCCAGCGTGTGAGTAAACATCCCTGCTGAGTAGGAGGTACGCTTGAGTGCGAGCGATATGCTGGTATTTTTAGTTTCGAGAAGGTGAGAGGCAGCCCAAAACATAACCACCAGATTCGAGTTGCCAGTGATACCATCTTTGTCTTCTTCCAAAGTAACCGTCTTGGTTCCTTCGGAGTCGATGGTACATTTACCCCAGACCGCATAGATAGACGCATAAGCGAAAGGCTCAGAATTATTTGAGCCGATGTGGCATTCGAGTATCGGTACGCCAGCGTTATCAGGATTCTTGATTAGTGGTTGGAGGGATTTCCGAGGAACAGTAAAGACAACGCAGACCACCGAGGGAACGTTTGGTAAGTCTCGGAATATGTCTGAGGGTGGTTGAGGAGAACGTATTCCCCTCCAATTGGACCGAAGCGTGGGCGTAGTGTAGATGGAATGAAGCTGAAGCTGCAAATATATGTCATGGTCGTAGCGGTGCCCGATGACTCCATGCGCCTCTCGATCAATGAGCTGTACGAACTTGTTGCCAAAATCGTCCCAGCTACTGCCCTTCAGACGTGCATACCGCCTCACAAGCCGAAGCAAGGCCCCAATGGTACTTCGAGTATAAGGAAATGGCAGCTCCGGTTCCACGCTGGGCGCGCTCACTTTTTCGTATTCCCTCACGAACATTCTGCCGTATATATCGAGTACAATCTGAGCTAAAGTGTCTGGTTCGAAGGAGACTACAGTACTTTGCCGACTAGCAAAGCGGTCACCACCGGAAGGATCGGCCCAGGCCATACGTTCCCGAAATCGCTTGACGTGCTCTTTGGACAACATGTAGTGCATCTCAAAGTGAGCGACTAGGCCTGATAAATAGACTCGAGGCGCGATTCCCAATAGGGCCGAGAAAGTTGGGGTGCTTGTGCCAAAGAGGTTCAACATCGGCTTGGTCATTTTGGACTCTTTGATGGATGATCGATCTTCGGTGTAAAGAACAGACGAAGGCCTATTCTTGAGGAGAGGGCGCGTCGCGATAAGAACGTTCAAGATACCAAGATGATGTGCAAGATTAGAGGTATCAATTACGTCAAAACTCAGCGGAATTGGAGTTTCATTGGCGTCAGGCTTGTATAAATCAATCTGGGCAGCATGCCACTCTGAAGCAAAGACACCAGTAGCAAAACGTTGGGTAGAATTATTTACATCCAACGCGCGACAAAGCGCGAGCGCATCTCCAGAGAAAAATCGAAGCGTAACCGCACCCGCGGCCCGAGCAGCTCGAAATGCGCCACCCCAGCTTTCGGCTTGCTTTTTCATGACTTCAGCGATGGATTCTTCGGTTCCTAGGGCGGGAGCACTCTTTGCGTCAGAAACGACAGGTATCAAGGCTGGAGCTAGATGGAACCCTTGAGGGAACGTGGCCGGATGAAGGTTGAATTTTTCGCCAGCTGAATGATAAATGAACAACGGATTGAGATGTTTCGCGGCCTGGGCCTCGTCTCGGCGAGCGAAAAGAGTTCCTGTCTCCCAATACCGCTTGAATAGGCTCCTGATAGGGGTTAAAGCTTGAGCCCACAGTAAACCAGCCGCAAGGCTAGCGTTCGCTCCAAGATCATCCGGTCCTAGAGCCGACTGAGATACTTGAGCCTGTGCTTTGAGTAAATCATTGATGCGACCTTTCGGGAGATTCGAGAATCCGGCATAGCATCCCCAGTAGTGACGGAGTTCGGCTAGCGTATGGAGATCTATGAATTTAATGAACGGGCCGTACTTAGATTTGCTCCACGTCTCGATATCCTTCGCAGTATCCAATAGTTTCTGGCTTTGTGAAATGATAATATCCAAGGCTTGAGTATCGACCTTGAAATGATAGAAGATATTCCAGGCAAGCTCGGTATGCTCTCCATCGTCGAGAAGTGTGATCAGCAGGATGTTTCTAGCTATACAATCCATATGAGTTCTGGTTGCTAAAGAGCTTCATCATGCACCAAGGATGGCTGGCTCAATATCACAACAAGTTATGTCTTGCCTTCGAGGATCTTGTAAAACATCTATGAATTTAATCGTCCGGCGGACAGGTAAATGCGATTCACGTACTCGAGGAGGAGCTAAGGTCGGCAAAAAGCGAATAGAAAATATCTCGAGGATCGCCGCACCCCAATAGCAGGATATCGGCAGATTGCTCGGGCGCAAGAGTTTGGGTAAGGGAGACGGCGGGAACATCGTCAATCGGTTGGAAAGCCTGATGGGGTCTCCAGAGGAGGGTATGCATGACTGGGTGAAGTGGCCAGACTTGAGTCACTACTGTGATGTTATAATTGAAGTATTCTACGCACCGTAGAGGTGCTGTTAGGTCGAGCAGGTGCTCCCGGCTTCGCGTCTACGATAGCTCAAGGTTAGAGCAAACCCACGACTACTGAACGCGTTGACTGGTAAGTGTACCGCTCGAAAAGCAAAACAGAGTGAGAAGAAGAATCGGGTCGCGCGTCAAGATGAGGTATAGGGCGCGATAAGTTAGCCGAAGTCCAAAAACAGACCGAGACAAGATTAGAAATCACCAAGTGGCGTCTGTCACGTGATTTGATCAGCGCTAGACAAATCCTACACAATCCTACCGCCACTTTTTTATTGCTAGCTTTGGATTACTTTCGCTGTCTGGGATAGCCATTAGTTGTGCCTGCCAGCACTACAATAAGGCTAGCACTACACGCTCCAGTATGAAAATATATGCATCTTTAATCCACCTATGCCAACTCATGTTGCGGCATACACGGGTTGGCCGTCGAAAATCTTAGTCTGCACGATAAGAGCCTCAAGGATTGAGCTGATACGGTAGGTCCTGCTCGCTCGCTCTGACATAACCAGAGGTGTGGCCTGTACGCCAATTGCTGAGTACTGAACACCAGTAGAAGGGCGAGTTCACGGGAATGAGCACTTATGGTAGCCTCATAGCCATGATAAGTAATGAAATGAGACTATAAGGTGTGAAAAGAAGCTCCTAAAGTGACGAGGCTCGTATCTTGGCTTCGATGTACTTGATCTCAGCCTCTGGTTCTCCAAAAAAGTCCTCCTTATGCGTGATCAAGAACCAAAATAGCTAAATAGCAAAAAGAGTCAAGGGGCCAGCCTTGATCTTATCGCTATATAAGTCAAAATTGTCAAGATATGGTGTGGTGCAGGAGGTGACGGGGCGCTATTCCGGATTCAAACGATTCGGACTTAGTTTGCCACACGAGAGCCGGAGACCGTCCGACACCGGCACTCATGTGGATCGATTTGGGAGTTAAGATGAAGGTCAAAGCTCATAGAATTGATAGCCCCTTATAGGTGGTAATCAACGCGTTTAATCGTATATCAATTCCATGATAATCAATATCTCGCAGGTATGGGATATCCAGGTCATATGTAGGCTAATCGCAAGAACAAATTCGAACGTTCATTCCACGGTATGGTTCCTTTATCTAGTTTTCCGACGACAAACTGGAAACGACAAACTGGACGCATATACTCTCAACCTAATCAATAACTCTTCCGAAAGCTACCACAACCTTCAAAGACGGGACTAAGTCCCGCCATTTCTGAATAGTGTCCATATCACCCAGCCAGTCTGAGATATTTTGCTCGGAAGGTTTTCTGGGAGCGAAGCTTACGAAATCGAGTCTTTCTAAAATGGGGAAGCTGTTGTACAGCACTTCCAGATTTCTCAATGGTTGGTAGTGAACCTGAAGCTGCTGGCCTATCTGAACTCGCCGCGGTTAGGTTCTAACCACTAAACGGACGTAAACGTGATACTTACATTCACTCTCAAATTGAAGGTCAGTCTCTTCAACGTCGCCCCCAGAACGGTCATGGCAAACGCTGAGACGCAACGATCCCAAAGACCTTCATGCATCGTATCTTCTAACCAAACGACGCCTAGGCTGGACCGATTAAAGATGCTAGACATATTCTGCGCCCAAGACCCGCCAAGGATTCCGATTCTTGTCACAGGTCGTCCGGGGACAAATCTCTCTAACAGGATCATAGGGACTGTAATATGACGTAAAGACGGCAGTATGGCAGGATCGCGAAGCTGATCCCAAAGCTCAAGGTTCTCGGCAGCTCGATCACCAGTGAACTCAATAGCGGTGAGCGAGGGTTGGCTCCGCAAGAAATCTACCAGGACATTAGACGAGACCATTTGAGACAAAAATTTATCTAGCCGAAACGGAGGATTCAATCCTTCAAATATAGAGTCAAAATCATCTGGCCAAACGTCGACAGATAACTCGATTAGATTGGGCATCTCGCATAAAGCAGCCCGGATACTGGGTATGAGCTCCGGATTTGATGTAATTATACAAGGTGGTAAGTCGGTTTCGGGGTCATCTTGGTCGTTTGCCCAAGGCAGCCAAATGTTCAGTTGATGAATCAGCTGGCCGGAGTGGTAAGCACTTGTCAGGACCGATTCACATATTTGTTGCATCTCAGGTATACCGAAAGCATAGATATCTTTGTAGAGCACTGGACGTAACGCGTCGCTGACTCGGCTATTGACCATGCATAGTCGGGCCAGAGATTGTGTGTCATCAAGTTTTTCAGCGATGAGGATCAAGATCTCAAGTGGGAAAACACCATGCTCGGAGCGATTTTCTGACGAGTTCATACAATTAAGATATAGGTGGTGTCGCGCAAGCGATAAGTAACGAAACGGTTTGTCACGTGCTGATACTAGTTTGGTTGTGATCTAGTAAGTATAGTTCCAAGATCAAATTTGCAGAAAATGTGATCTGTGAACGTAGAACATCGTGCACAGACAGGGTCTTTACTGTGTATGGACAAGCTACGCCAGCCACATCTGCGAAACCACCGTTTCAGATCGACATACACTATTTACCGCATACACCTACCCAGAACTTCTCCCAAACGTTTTTCGGGGGCGACTCGTCGTATGAGTCGGCTATGGCCTCATCAACGCCAGTTTTGAAGTCCATTTCGTGCAGGTTTACGAGAGCTTGACGGTGCAAAACTCTACCGATGATGTAGAGTGTCGGAAAGATAACGAGTGGAAGGTAATCCGTCACAAAAGCGTCGGTTGCCCAACCATCTCGGAGAAACAGCTGCCACCCCGAAAGCTATTCCAAATCACAAAGACGATTAGCATTAACATCGAATGTGTAGGCTAGGATTAACCTACTAGGCACACAGTTGTGCAGCTTATTACTCCGTACCAAGCAGCGTACGGTTGAAGAGGTGACGAGAATGGGAGTGTTGAGCGGTCTATACCCTGAGCTTTTACTCCTGAATAAAACCGAAGATAGATAAAGCAAATACCTGGCCATGTCAACATCCCCGTAACTGCCGACTATGCAGTGGGAAACCCGTTAGTCTTGTAAATATTTCACCAAGAAGACGGGGCGTACCAAGTTCGCAAGCCAGCCAAACACCCTACCGGCTCCACTGTTTATGCTCATAAACGACAACGTCGTAAACAAAGAACAAAAGATAACGGAGATATAAGGAAGCCCGTTTTTGTTGACCCGACGAAACACTGATGGGGCATTGCCAGACACAGCCAAACCATCTGGTCGGAGATTGTTAGTTGGATCTCTTCAAGACAGAACCGATAAGCCGTGCATAAGGATCTCGACGACGTGTATAGATCACAGTTGGCACCAGACCAGGAGGACGTTACAAGTGCCGCATTGGTGATGGAGGGGAGAATTTTGATACCAGCAGTTTCCATCCTGTCAAAAGAAGTTTAATAAATACTCTGGGAGTACACTGCTATCGGAGGGCCAGGTGGGCTCCAAGTGGTGCTGCCTCCAGCTGGCCGGCCAGTTGACACTCAGCTGCGGGCCTTAACTTCTGCCGGCCAGCTAAGCGAATATCCAATAACCTGCATCCGCAGATCCGGGCTGTGGTCTCGTGGCTGCTTGTGGCAAGCTGTCACGTGCTCTATTAGACCAACCGCTCGCCCATACTCATAATCCTCGTTATGCAAGGCTTTCGCCCTCGTAATCGCCCGAGCAAGCACTCAAAGCCGCAGAACTTTGAGTACGAGTCCCGTAAGTGTTTTTATTGCGGTGTTTCTATGTAATTTATTGTATATACGGCGACCCCTATTTTGTGTACCTATAGATTTCATCGAATTTCAAGGGGGAGAGGCATACCAGTGCAAGATATGTACCGGGTGTCCTGATTTTCATAGCCTGTCCGATGCTGTTGACCATGAGAGCTCCCGCGACCACATCGAAGCTCGACGTCAGCTCGATCGAGTGCCGCCACCGCTTGCTTTGGGTCCAGTCCCCGGCGAGGATGTGCCCAACCCCATGTATCTCGAGCCGGCGGAAGGCAACCCACCTGCCCCTGGCGCTGTTCCAACACACGATGCGCCGCGCGGGACTGAATCTGACTGGCACGCAGCAATGGAGCACTGGGCAAAACTGCCCAACGCTCATTTCACCGTCCCTGGACCCGCCCTTCCTACAGATCCACCAAGCGCCGTATATAATCTATTTGGCGCGGCTACCGACAAGTGGGGGAGCAAAAGTGAACAAGAAGAAACCAATTCCGAGCCGGGCTTACCGGCGCTTTCTACAATCGGCTCTATATCTTTGCTTTCCAGGTATGCTCATGACTCATTTATCACAAGGTTGACTACTCACCTACGTCAACTGCAGCTACTCCAAGCTTGGGGGAGCTGTGGAACCATGCCACCATACTTCGGAACGGTTTTCGGATTGAGGAGTTAGCAGAGGCGGTCACGCTCATGAATGGCCGCTTTGACAAGTTAACTGCGTCGGTCGAAAAGGATCTCACGCCCAGCAAGTTTACGCAGGTATGTAAATCAGCGCCATTTTATCGTGTATACGCACCCATTCTTCCCATTTTCAGACTGCGCTTAAGCAGAATCTGCGGCGCTGCGCTGCCACCGTCAAAACTACGTATCGCACCCTTGCCAATCGCGCTCAGGTGCGTACTAATCGCTATCGTATCTACTTCTCTATTTTGACATACTCATCATTACAGAACTGCGTTAGAAAAGTTCCAGGTCAATACGGGCTGCAGCTCTACAGCTCAAACGACAAGGTTAAACTAGCTGTAAACCAGTTCATCAGTAAGGAAGCTCATCAGTGCCGTGGCTCGCTTCGTAAATTTGTGGGTGCCTTGTGTTTCCGTTGGCATTGCTCTTACCTATCTAATCCAGGTGTTTGCCGAGGCTGTTAACGGGCGAGTCCTTTCTGCAGCTGCAAGTCAGATCTGTGAGGTGTTGGGGGCTGACGTTTCGGAGCCGACGCCGAAATACGTTCTTGCTCACATCGCTCAACTTGTATGTCTTTGTCTTTGCCTGCATATCTTTACTGATTTTCTATTATACTACCACAGCGTATCATTGCACATCGCATCATCACCGATATTCGAGCTAAGGAGCAGGCAGACCATCAGACCAGCTCCAACGCTCCAAGCACGAGTGCGAGTGCGAGCACGAACGCAGGCGCCAAGAAAAGCACCGTGAAGAAACCGCCGCGGAAGCCTCGCAACGACACCGGCTTTTGGTTCGAAGTCGACAAGCTCTTCGCTGAGCTTACTGAGGTCTACGGAGTAGAATACAAGGGCGCTGGCTGGGAAAAGTAAGTCGTTTATCACGAGTATACACACGCATTGCCCACACCACCTCCCTTCTAGGTGGGAAGACGATGTTATCAAGGTCGACGGTGACATTTTTATCGGCGTTAGCGAGTTTCCAGGTGAGGCGCCGTTCAGTTTCATGGATGACGACGAAGACTAGGTTCGATGTCGCGGCTCCCGTCTCTATGTGCAATTGACTGATCTGATTGGCCTCATACTGCACCATTATGACTTCGGGTGTGTTCTGGATGGCTTGGTTGCTCGACTGATTGAATGATTGACTGGATTGAACGGGTATCTTATTGACTAACAATAAAACTATATTATGTCTTGGTCCATCCACGTGACTGAAGCGACACCAAATTGGACATCCGCTCGGATGAAATCGAGGACCGCGGTCTGTTGGGCCAGGCCTTGGGGGCCAACTGGGCGGCCAGCTGGGTCCCAAAAGTTAAGGTACCACCTGGAGCCCAGATGCTTATCATCTGGATCCCAGCAGTTTCCCTAATTAGCTGGCCGGCAGGTGACCGGCCGGTAGCAGTGTATGCTGCTACTCCTACGCGATAACAAAAGGAGAGGCAGCAGCTGTTCCATCAGCAAGGCTAAGATCAGGATGGTTTGATGGAACAAGAAGTCCTGACATGATACGCATATAGTGAGCAGATTCGCGCAAATATTAATACGATAGGCCTACCGATGACAAGCGTACCGCAGATATAAAATAGCAGGATCCGAACATACACGCCTCTAATGGCTTTGGGGAGGCTACGACGAGGGTTCTTGGCTTCTCCGGCAGTGATCGA
>WSTJ01001284.1:0-13737 GCA_019623705.1 Ceratobasidium sp. 428 | reverse complement strand
GGGCAAGAAATCTTCGGCCTCGTAACCAAATATGACGTCGGCCACGATTTTAGCCCGCAAGATTTGAGCGCTGATCAGGCCGACGACATGTGCAGAGGCGGGGTGTTCTTGTGCGGCTTTCACGATCTCTTCCGGTTTGAAAAAGTCAATGTGGCGCGGCATGACAGTCTTGGCAGCAATTAGCTTGCACTCAGGAAGACCGTACGTCATAGAGAGGCGAAAGATTTGGAGAGGATGATCACCAGAGCGGATGAACCGAGTTTGGGGCTCGGAACGTGATAGATCTCGGTCAAGCGTCTGGATGATCTTCTGGACGTTGTACTTTTGGGAAATAACTAGGCATTTCTCTAGTAGGTCAATTTTGTCGATGATTGGCGTTATGCTGGATGGGTAGACGAATGCTAGCATTAGAGCTATCGACTCCGAGTCGTCATCGAGCCGAATCTCCTCTCCGGAAGGTCTGCCAATGGAGAACATGTCTGCAAAAACAGAAGAAACGAGCCCTAGGATGACCGAGTGAACACAGAATACAGCGTCGTCTGTTCGTAGGATAATATCACCGCCAGCGGGAGGGTCAAACACAAAAGCCGGCCGGTTGGCGACTTGCTGCTCAGACATGGTGGATTAGCCTGGCGCCAGGTTCATCAGAGTCAGCCCGATTTGAAGCTTCAGCTGGCTATGAGCTCTCTAAATAACTTACTGTTCGTTAGATCGGGGTCGAGATACCTGGTGCGAGTGGTCTGGTCCAGCTACACTCCCGCTTGTAATCGGATGTCAGACCGATGTCAGGCCAGCGGATGTAGCGCCTATGTCAGAGTTGATGTCGAACGTACAAAAAAAGGCACTTATCAGTACCACGATATCTAAGCGCGATAATGCCGAGGTCGAGATTTGACGTAAGGTTGAGATCAGCAGACGATAACAGACACAGTCAGATGCACTGACATCAGGCAGATATTCCTCTCATACAGAAGACCTTGGGTCGGCGCACGACCATAAGCCGACCGCTGAACGCAGATCTAAGAACGATATCAAACTTTTGTCACAGCCGTAGATGCGGTAGCGTTGGTAAGTCCTTGGTTGAATTTACAGCGCAGTCCGATGTAACCACGGCCTGAGGACTGTCATCAGCGTAAACTTGTAGGGCGGACATACTTTTTCTTATATATGTAAAAATCGCTTTATTTTCAAAATCATATTTCTCTTGATATTGTATACTATCGTGCGATTCACAAAATGAACAGGCTGAAAGCATTTGCTTTGCGCATACATTAACAGGGGCTAAACTTATTCATTCACTCACACCTTCAAATTCATTCCATAATACCCGCCTTCGCCCATCTACTACGTCCTACTCATTCTCCTTCTCTCCCGCCTTGTTTCCCCCCTCGCCACCCTCGTTATCCTCGCCACCCTTGTTACCCTCACCATCCTCGTCCTCGTCCCCTGGTTGCTCGTCACCAGGACCCTCATCGCCCCCGTTCACTTCCTCGTCGTGCACATCGTCAACAGGTATTTTCGGATCAAGCTCGTCGGGTTCGTAGTTTTCGATCGTCTCAACAATCTCTTTGGTCCCTCGCTGCCACACAGGCATAGCCATGCGCTGCGGGAGAATCCCGGCCCCGTGAATACCACGCTTACCTTTAAGCCGAGGGGCGGGATACGTCTCTTGGTCTTTTTTGAAGACTTGTGTGAGAAACCTAATACATACCGCGTTGTTTTAGTTCATCGGCGCACCAAATTTACTATGCTTGAAACACTTACGCAGTAGGATCGTCCCTCTCTGCCAATTTATCCCGTTTCTCGTCAAGGTACTTCCAAAAGGGTTTCGGTTTTCCGTCGGCGAGCCACGCAACAACATACGCGCGCTGTAAACTAATTCGAAGTTCATGATTGACGACAAAGGCAATGACCTACAATGAATGCAACCCGAGTCCAATGTGACTTTCCGGTTATAAAATTTGCCGGCGCAATATATTTCGCCAGTGCAGCGATATCACGTTTAGCAGCACCCGGAACGAGAGACAAAGAGACCTATAGTAGGCTCGAAGTCATCAGTAAAATCTCAGTTACGCAAGTACATCAACTTACTTTCTTGAGAGTTTCCGAGCGAAACACAGTGAATGTCCGCCCTACGGCCCTGGAAAACCGACGCGACCATATTCCACTGCCAGGGACACTGACCAAAGAGTCGGGAATACCGAATGAACCGGGGTGTTGTTGCATATATCTCTGATCCAAGAGTATCAGGTAAGTAGACACCGATATCCGGGTCTGTGGGCAACTTACCACAACCCGTGAGGTTAAATTGCCCACATAGGATGGGAGTGTCGGTTCCATCATGATTGCTTGGAGCTTCCTCGTCGCGTGCCCCTCAGAATCGAGAATCGAGAATCAGCCGATTCCGCGTTTCTTTCGGTGGACCAGCTCACCTTGTATTCACCTTGTAAGTATATCTCGCATTCATTGTCAGCTTGTTGGCGACCCAATGCTAACAATAATCCACATTGCCAAATCGCAATTGAATGCGGGTCAAGCTCACAAAACGTAAAGATTCCCATCAACGTCATTCCATGATCTGATCGAGTTCAGCTGACCTGAGACAACCGCTTGACTTCCTCGCGTTCGTGATCCTCCAGACCGAGGGAGTTGCTGACTTCGTTTGCCACGCCCAGACGCTGCTTCTTGGATGGTCCCTGGACCAGGTTCTCACGGTCGTTTGCCTCAAGCTCGTCCCTACCACGCCGATGCTGGGCCACTGGCCGTTCTTCTGCCGCTCCTGGACTTGGTGCTCGACTATCTGGCCAATCTGGAGTTAATTTGGGTGCGTGGTTATTATCTTATTCACCAATATCTGGGGGTTCTATTCTCACCCAGTTCCTCAAATCTGTGCTCTTCAACGACAAAGCCAGGATCACTTAACGGGCCGGGCATTCTATAGCAATGAGTATATTTGAGGATGAAGGAGGAGGGGAGGGGGCTTAGGTGGTGGGGCACAGGGGAGGGGTGAAGCCGGGTTGGTAAGTGGCTTTCACTTTGGACACGCATGCGAACCTCTGATTGGGGTATAGTACAGAACTTTCTTAGGCATGACGAATGTTACAAAATTTGTGCCAGTTCTTTGAATGCTAATTGACGTTATTGCGCCTCGTATATTCGTGTGCGCCTTATGGGTTGTTTGTCTGCGCCGGTATGTGTGATGTGTCTGACCTTTTTGAACCGACTTGTAGTTTTCTAGGATTTGGTCCCATTGATGCCTGCCGAGTGCCAACCAAGGCAACGGAATTATTGCTCCATATCTGTGATATCGATATCGATGTAACCGTTTTAATCCTTGCGTAACTTAAGTTCATGGAAGGCACAAAATGGATCTCAACGATAACGGTATGTACTTTAATTTTCATAGTGATACTCATTTTACTATTAATATGATACTAGAGTACGTGAAGACATTTAGTGGGGCATTATGTCGAGTTTGCCCGCCAGTCTCTGGCAAGCAAGGTTGCCCGGTTATTGAAAAAAAGCATATCGCCGAGCATAGCAGAACGAAGAAACATAAGTACTACGCAAGCATAGCACACCGGGCACACTTACGGCGTGAGGCATCGCGCTGTAAACCAAACTCTCCCTCTTTGGTGAGTAATTTTGGCGACGCATGAACTTCCCTGTGTAACCGCTCACATGGCGTATAGCCCAACCCGACACTCGACCATACGTTACAACAAAAGTGTGCTGACAAAACATGCTCGAGTCCTCTCCGGGATCTAAGTGAAGAGCGTATAGGTGGGGGTTGCAACACACTCAATAACGACAGCAACCGTGTGGGCTCCCAGAGTGATATCGATACTTGCGTATTGCTTGACGAGAAACCGTTACATGAGGACGATAATCTTATGCTAGATCAAGACGATGAAGACGAGGAATGGGAGGACATAGCGGAGTGTGTTGATGACATGGACTGGGAGGATGACATGGAACTGGAGGGCGACACAGAACTAGCCGACAAGGAACGCACGGGTACTGAAGAATCAAAAAACCATCGCAAGACAAATATATCGCAGGGGACCGGCAATGCGAATCCACCTGGCTCACACGAAGCTAAAAGATTCCAGGACTTAACTAATCGCTGCGGCCCATGGCGTCCATATCCAAACAAAGCAGTGCGTATCAAACAGTTTCGGATGTGTTGTAATTGTACTGAGATAGACGTTTAGATGTATCTAACTGATTTATTATTTCATTCTCCGCGAATGCACTTCTCCCGTTTGCAGAAACTATCTATCCTTCGATATGCCAAGGAACTTGGTGCGAAACAAGTGCCAAGTTTACATAAACTCAAAAAATGGCAAGATCGACTTCGAACGACTGTTGGAAATCCCCCTCAGCGACATGTTTCCACCGAAGGGAATGTATTCTATCTCAATGAGATTGGATCAGGGCTAGCAAAAGTAAGCTTAAATATTGAAAATGCATATGTGTAGCATGTGAACTCACCGGTTATGAAGGACATGTCTAACCCTATCTCCCGCAAGGGGATGTCGTTCTACCCGCACTTTGACCCAGGGAAGATGTCGCAGACCTGCCATGGTTCAAAGATGGTTCAAGATGTGCCTGATGAGCTATTAAGTCCAACGATGCAATTCAACGGTCATACATACTATGTAGACGAGTTAGTCCAGCGCCGGAATGGGGAATTTTTTATCCCAAAACGCTGGATGCTTCGCGGAGAGGATGAAAAATGGTGTGTCGGACTAGTAGTAAAAAAAATCCAGGTGAGTTTCCCCACTTACAAAATGCATACACTCCCATCGCCGACATCAATACACGCAGGAGAAACTAGTAGTTCAAGAAGATGCGCGCCATATGGTGTCGCTCTCTACATTTCACAAAACGTACCAGGAGATTGCAACCTATAGCACGGTAGATGCATTTGCAGGTCTGTTTGGATAGATGGCGTGCAAATATACGTGACTAACAAACTTCTGACTCTAGACGAAAGCCGCGAGCATGCACTGCGTATGCCCCATCCGCTGCGTGAAATCGCAGGGGCCCGCCCAATCTATGGAATACCGGTTATAGTCTTCATGGACGATGTTTCGGGCGCAAAATCAACACAATGGAACAAACATATGTGCGCATATATGTCAAACGCTGCAATTCCGCGCGAAAATCTGCAGTCCGAATTCAACATCCGCTTTGTTACAACTTCAACACATGCTACACCACTTGAACTAATGCAGGGGATCCGTAAATCCTTCGAGTAAGTAATATGTGTCCGTATCACACACACTAAATCATTGAACCAGAGACGCTTTTAAATCGCCAATTGTTGCATACGATGTCGAGCTTCACGAGGAAGTACTTCTGCGTCCATGGCCACTTTTTTTGCCGGGCGATAATCCAATGCAGGCTGAGCACTGTAGCTGTGCATCGCTTAAATCGAACTTCTATTGCCGCACTTGTCATGTAGGTGGGACGCAGACATACCAGAAGTCCAATGAGGGTTACGTCGAAATATTCAAGGTATTTAATGCACACTTGTCAACGGCTTAATTTAACAACCTAAGTTACCAATCCTTAGTCTAGTCAACTACGTGCACCCCACGAAACCATCAGTACAATTCACGAGCGACTTACGCTAGCCACGCAGCCGAATACCAAAACAAAAGTCACTAATGCTATCACAGCTACTGGCATCAAGGATTCCTTGGCCCAGATAGCTGCAGATCGACTTCTGCGGATGGGCGAAGAGCTGCGTGAGCAGAACAGTGTGAACAGTTTGAACAGTCGGCGAGCACCAAACGAGGTCAAAGCAATACTGCAAGTCGAGCTTGATCGTGCACGTAACAAAGGCTGCCTGAATCCACTGCTAGATATGCCTGGTGTGTGGTTTGTTGTCCCTTTTTTGAGTTCGCTTCATGACTGACATATGTGTGCCACCTTGGATAAGGTGTCAACGTGCATCTTGACACGCCTACTGAAATTCTCCATACAATCCTTCTCGGGGTTGTCAAGTATTTTTGGGGTCAAACAGTCTACATGCTCGACAAAAACAAGACCCTCAGCACATTCCAGAGCCGTTTGAGCTCAATCGAAACCGATGGGCTGAACATTCCTAATATTCGCGCCGATTATATCTGTCAATACAAGGGTGCACTTGTCGGCAAGCATTTTAAGACTCTTTCGCAGGTGATTGCCTTTACAATTTACGATCTCGTGTCCAAAGATCTTCTGGATGGCTGGCTGCTCATCGGGCGCTTGGTCGTTTTACTTTGGCATACCTCTATAACAGATCTCGCCTCGTATTTAGTAAGTATATGCTCTATTTATTCTATGGTGTCGCTTACTTGGTTTATTCGAAGTCAGAACTTCAGGAAGTCATCGATGGCTTCCTTGACACGACTGCGTTATGCAGTCCAAGTATACTTATCTCGAAACCGAAGTTCCATTTCCTTGTTCATTTGCCCCTATATATCAAACGGTTCGGGCCCGCCATACTTTTTTCTACGGAACGGTTTGAGGCATTCAATGCCGTATTCCGCGGAGCCTCAATTTACAGTAACCGACTTGCTCCAAGTCGAGATATTGCTACCACGTTTGCTGGGTTGGACTATTTGCGACATATTGCTACTGGTGGCTATTGGCTCAATCCCTCTACCGGTACCTGGACTTGTGCAAGCCAGTACGTCAGCGAAATTATTCATCTACACCCACATTTCGCCCGGCTACTTGGCCTGGGACAAGAACGCGGCTTGGATCCAGGTGCGTCAAGGTATTTTTAGTCCACCAGCATCTCCTGATACTGAAAAAAAACCCCGCCGCAGGGAGTATCGTGCTCCATGCTCCTAAAAGAAGTAGCACCGGCTCACGTTTACCGGCGCATCAAGCGCTACCCTGGTCTTCAACGTCTGCGTACCAGTTGGGGCTCAATCTTTCCGACCCTGGCTCTGGCAATTTTACCTACACAGCCTTCAAAGAGACCGTGGCCGAGAGTCGAGATAAGGTTAAACTGGGCTGCAATGTGATTTTTAGATCATTTCCGGTGAGTGTGCGCTCTTATTCCGTTTGTCTGTCGCGCGAATGATGCACAATTCGATTAGGGTATTCCTATGGTTCCAGCCCTCAAAGTTGCACAGGTTACAGACCTACTTTGCTGCGAGAGCAAGTCTGAGTCCTCCGACATTTCATACTTCGCAGTACTTCGGGAGCTAGAGTTTGACGAAACCCGGCACGAGCTACTTGACATGCCGAAACTGACACTTACAGACAGTCTCGTATTTTGTGAGTTGCAGGTAAGCTTCTATGAATCAAAGCTGTTGCGAACTCTGGGCTGATATCACTTGTAGGATCTCGTTTGTACGGTGAATTTGCAGCACGATTGCCACCAGGGGCAGTGCCAAAACGATAAGCTCATACCTACATACGAAGAGCGCGAAATAACTGCCCTGAAGCGTCATCTAGTTCTCCATTCTAACTCGACGCACTTCGTTCTCAACACGTCATCTCTTCATAATTACAAAAACATTCAGCGCGTACTCCCACTAAACATTCGAACACGGGCTCCCTCTAGCACGTACAATCGTCTTAGTCTGCGGCAGCATGCCGCTGAAAGGATTCGGTCGGAAAACAAGGAGAAGTCTGCTGAGAAGGCGAAAAAGGCTGGCGAGGCGGCCGAGAGAGCAGCAGCGATAGCAGGTATGTACATATTGGCTTGCAAGCGTTGAGCGGCGAGTTGATCATATTTTCAGGCAGCAGCAAGACACGCGATGTAGATCAATCCCAGGGTTAGTTTTCATTTGCATTTGTCCTATTACTCGTCAATTTCTTGTATCTACTTATATCCGACCCAGGAACAGCCTCTGCCACCCCCGCCACAATGTCAAAGCAGAAAGGCAAAAGTCGTGCCTATGGGCCGGAAGATACAGCCCCCATTCAAGACCTGTGAGTAACTTAAACATGAAGCATCACCTATACGCAACAGTTAACATGGCATTCGTGAAAGCAATTCAATTACACTCGCATCCCTCAAGGTTTTAGGTCGCATGCACGGCGTCAGCATTGCTGGCCTGAAAGCTGATGTTATTGCATCATTGGAGTCATTTTACGCCTTGTGAGTACTAACAACCCTTCGCTCTGTGTTCCAGCTACATCGAAAGTATTAATTCAACACATCGGGTGGTCACACAGGCATCCAGAAGAGCGGCCGAACGGAAAGAGCCTTGCATCCTTGCAGCTCAGCGAATCACAAAAGAAGCGGAAATGCGGCAGCAATCCGACTGGTACAGACATTGAGGAGCCCGACATAGTACCACCTTCGAAGCGAAGAGGTGAAGCCCAGCCGGCGGCTATAGTGTAAACAGGTGTTATCTATTCTAATATGTACAACAGCCTTACAGCTAGATAACTGTATATCTACTTATCTTACATAAGTATGTGAGGATCGTGTATATTAGCGGTACTTCAACGGCACGATATAAGAGCGAAACAAGTGGACGATGTTATATTACCAGACGATGCTGACAGCGTTGTGTATGTCGAAACAACCTCACAAGTCTGATCATAAGAGGAGGTAAGCTACCCCATTGATGTCTGACGAGGGTGGTGAGGGTGGATTCGGGTCGAGTTGTAGACATCAGTCGGATGTCAGTGCTGGTGCATCTAAGAGGTACACGCTATCTTATCGAGATTATCTACGTGCCGATCTTGTGCTGATCACGGCATGTACCTCGTGCCCAAGTTGGCCTTTTTTTGTCCCTCTGACACGCCCACCCGAACGGGTGTGTAAGGTCCAGTTCAGGCAAACTGGATTAATTTGATTGTAAACATGAGCCCACAAGCCACCCGGTTTGCCACCGGAAAATAATCGCCTTGGGAAGTAAGAATAAATATACATACTACATGTCCGAGGATACTGACGACGCCAGCTCAAAATCGGAGTGTGAACTAAGGATACCCAGCCGCTGCGGGACTGGATCATTACGTACGATGATTTAGGTGTTGACGCTAATCTTTCGTTATGTCGTTTGGATAGCCGTACTCATTTGACCATATACAAATACCAGCCAGATCACGCAGTTTAGCGGATTGAATGCATTTGTACTAATGGGCTGCCGTCATTACACATTTAGGAGCCGAGCACTATAGTATTCCATTACATGAACTGACAGCAAAGGCTCAGACAAAAATTAACTAATAACAATAACGCAAATGCTATAAGATCAAGCAAGCCAAGAACTTACATAGAATACAAACAGTCCAGTTCTCCTAGTCTCTTTTTCAAAACAGAACGGACCTCGGACGCCCATTTGTTGAAAACCTCTCCTGGTGGCCCACCTGCATACGCTCTAGCTTCAGCTGCAGCCTCGACACAGTCATCGCAAACGTCGATGTAATCATTCTTGATCCATACCATAAGAGTTTCTGATTTAAACACCTCCTCAGACTCGTCCATCGGCTTAGTGCTAAGTTCGGAATACGCATAGCGCGACCATCCGTACAACCAACTAGGAACATACACAAGCGCGTGATCTACCCTGTAGCGAAGGATGTGCAGTTCCGAAGCACACGCATCACACATCATAATCCCACCACCTTCGTCGTCGGTGAAGTCAGATTTTTGCCCAGACTCGGCTCTCACGTTTGTTCTGGGCAAGAAATCACTTTCGAAGTTGAACAATACGTCAGCCAGAATTTTGAATCGTAAGGTTTGAGCACTGATCATGCCGACTAGATGTGCAGAAGCCGGGTACCCCTGTGCGGCTTTAACGATTTCAGTTGGTTCGCAGAAGTCAATGTCGCGCGGCATGATAACCTTGGCAGCAATGATTTTGCATTTGGTAAGACCATACGTCATAGCAAGACGATAGATATGGAGAGGATTGTTGTAGCGAATGAATCGAGTTTGTGGTTCAAGGCGTGATAGGTCGTGGTCTAGTGTCTGGATGATCTTCTCAACGTTGTACTTTTGGGAGATCTTGAGACATTTCTCCAGTAGTTCGACTTTGTCGATCGTAGGTATCATACTAGATGGATAAACGAACGCTAGCATCAAAGCTATCGACTCTGAGTCGTCATCGAGCCGAATCTCCTCTCCGGAAGGTCTGCCAATGGAGAACATGTCTGCGAAGACAGAAGATACGAGTCCCAAGATGACCGAGTGGACACAGAATACGGAGTCGTCAGCTGAGCGCAGAGTGACATCACCGCCAGCGGGAGGCTCAAACACAAAAGCTGGTCGGTTAACGGCTTGCTGTTCAGACATGGTTGATCAGCCTGGCACCGAGTTCACGAGAGTCAGTCCATTTTGAGCTTCGATCGACTGCGAGTTTGCTAGACAACCTACCGTCCGTTGGATCGAGGTAAAGGGATGGTTTGGTACAGGCGGTCATGGTCCAGCTCGGGCAAACTGGAATTGGATTATAAACATGTGCCCACAAGCCACCTAGTTTGCCACCGGAAGAAAATTGCCTTGGGAAGTGACCATAAAGACACATACTCCGTGTCAGAGAATGCTGACAACGATAGCGCCTCGAGGACCGGAGCGCGAACCAGGAAAACCAAGTATTTATGGGGCCAGATCAATATGTATCAATTTAGGTCCGCATATATAGTGTCAACACTAATGTTTCTTTACGCCACTTGGAGAACTGCGATGTGGCCTTTCATTTTGACAGTGAAGACGCTAGGCTGATAATACGGTTTAATGGGTCGAGTGCGCCTGTATCAAAAGGTAGCGGTGTTACGCCGTTTGATGGGAGTCGGACACCACAATCAAGAACGCAATATCATTCCGTGACACGGGTCGACAACAACAAAGATTCAGGAAAAATAACTGATGACAATAAGATAAATGCTAAAATAGATCAAGATGGCTTGGGAAACTCATAGAGTATACAAACAATCCAGTTCTTTTAGTCTCTCTTCCAAAAGAGAGCGGACTTTAGACGCCCAGTTGTTAAAAACCTCTCCTGGTGGCCCGGTTGTAAATTCTCTAGCTTCAGTTGCCTCCTCGACGCAGTTTGCGCAGACATCCATGTGCTCCTTGGCATGAAATACGAGAGCTTCTGGTTTAAACACCCACTTGCACTCGTCAATAGGCTTGGTGCTAAGCTCTTCATACGCATGACGCGACCATCCGTACATCCAACTGGGAACATACTCAATCGGACGGTCTTCTGTACACCAAAAGTCGCTAAATCGGGATGCACATTCGTCGCACATCATGAGGCCACCGCCCTCGTCGTCGGTGAAGTCAGATTTTTGCCCAGACTTGGCTCTAATGTCTGTCTTGGGGAGGAAATCGCCTTGAAAGTCGAACAGCACGTCAGCCAGGATCTTTGACCGTAAGGTTTGGGCGCCGATTAGACCAACTACGTGTGCAGAGGCCGGGTGCTCTTGTGAAATCTTGACGATTTCTGCTGGCTCGCGGAGGTCAAGATGGTGTGGCATGATAGCCTTCGCAGCAATAGCTTTGCACTCAGTAAGACCGTACGTCATAGCGAGCCGGTAGATATGGAGAGGATTGTTGTAGCGAATGAATCGAGTTTGCGGCTCGAGACGTGATAGGTCACGGTCCAGTGTCTGAATGATCTTCTCGACGTCGTACTTTTGGGAAATCTTCAAGCATTTCTCCAGTGGGTCGATTTTGTCGATGATTGGCGTTATGTTGGATGGGTAGACGAATGCTAGCATCAGAGCTATCGACTCCGAGTCGTCATCGAGCCGAATCTCCTCTCCAGAAGGTCTACTAGTAGAGAACATGTCTGCGAAGACAGAAGAAACGAGGCCCAGTATAACCGAATGAACACAGAATACGGAGTCGTCGGCTGAGCGCAGAGTGACATCACCACCAGCAGGAGGGTCGAACACAAACGCCGGTCGATTAACGACTTGCTGTCCAGGCATGCTAAATTACCCTAGTACCAAATTCTTCAGAGTCAGTCCAGCTTCAAGCTTTCAGTTAGTTGTGTGTTTACTAAATAACTTAACGTCGATTCATCAATTCGGGATCAAGGTGGGACAAAGTCAAGGTCAAGCAACCCAATTTATAATACGGCGACTGGGATTCGATTATAAACATGTGTCAACAAGCCACCCAACGAATACCATAAGTAATGTTTGGTGAAGACAGTTGCCGTGAAGATACATGTGGAAGCAAATTAAATCAAAAAATCACTATGACATAGAGTATAAATCTAAGAGCTAAATTTAGATGAATAGCAAGTCGTGGAGGATTGATGCAAAGAATAATGATTACGGAAGAAGTATATCGTGATCCAATTCCGTCAAGCGCTCAACTAGATCCTCCTCCACTTCTTGTAACCAGGCCTTCAGCACCCGCCCCTTCTTGGCCTTCAAAGCGGTCTTGACGCAATTTTGACAGAATGGAGCATTACGAGGCCGCCGAACAAGAGTATCAAACATCTCTATGGTAAAATGGTGGCTATGGTTCTTGCCAGGCTCCTCTCTGAAGCGTTTGTACATGCTGGATGCCCAGCCATTCAGCCAGGCCGGAAAATAGCGAATTGGCAAAGTAGCTGTGCTTGTGACCATTTTTGCTCTACAATCCTCGCAAATCAGCCAAGAGGTTTTGTCGTCTGGGGTATGGTTGTAGACAGCAAGAGGTGTATCGTGTTGATAGCCTAGGTCGAAGAAAAAGTGAAACAGAACTTCTGCTCGTGCAGCCTGGATACCTACAAGTTTCACGATATGCGCCGAACTGGGATGTTCGCGAGCCAGCCAAGTAAGAGTGTTAGAACATGAAAAATCGGCGTGGGTGGGCCGAACTGCTCGAATAGCAGCAATCTGAGATTCGCGTAGCTCATAGGTGACCGTGAGGCTAAACACTCGGATTGGGTCGTTTTCAACTAAGGTTTTGCAGGCGGATTCGGTAGACAAGGAGCGGTCTATTCTTCCCAGCATGGCCTTGAGATCGTATTTTTGAGCCACGACTAGACTTTTTTCGAGTATATCAAACGAGTCAAGAGGTGGGGGAACTCCCGAAGGATAAATGTATGCAAGCATGATCGAGATAGTTTCCGAGTCTTCTGCTAGGTCAACGACTTCGTCGACTCTAGTCCCGACAGTGAACATGTCTGAAAACATTGATGACGCCAGACCAAGAATTAGCGTATGGACAGAGATAACCTGGCCATCACAAGATCGAATCGATATATCGCCACCTGGAGGGGGGCTAAAAGTAAAACTAGGCCGTGGATGCCAGGTAACCACGTCAATATTAGCAACCTGTGAAGCATTTTCTTCCGTTGAATCGTCAAGGATCAAGGACATGGTGGTTGTTGGTTTCAAGTTAGCCAGCGCTTCTGAATTTCATCCCAAGACGTAATTTACGGTACTATGTAAGCTGTATGTATGATGCGTATGTATTACGACTTTGCGCTAAAATTAGTCAAGAGATACCACCACGTACGGTACAGCAGATTGGAGCTTGGATCACAAAGAATACAAACAGTCCAACTGTGTCAGCTCCCTTCTCAAAAGAGCGCGAACACCCGACGCCCAATCCTCAAAAACCTCTCCTGGTCTTCCAGCGTAGTAAGATTTGGCGTTGATAGCAGCGTGAATACAGTCTTCACAAACGTCCATGCAGTCCTCCGTGAGACTGCTCATAAACGATACATCAAAAAGATGGGGACATTCATCTAAAGGTCTGTCGACAAGTTCCTCGTATGCTACACGCGACCATCCGTGTATCCAGCTAGGGACGTACTCGATTGG
>WSTJ01001283.1:0-13737 GCA_019623705.1 Ceratobasidium sp. 428 | reverse complement strand
CTTCTGAGCCCTGGTGTTCTGATGACATTGGGGTTGAAGTAAAAAAAAAATGGGATAGCGACAGCGAACCCTAGTGATACAGAAAGAAAAGGGGGACAGATACAAAACTGGATTACATGTCCATGTAATCATGGCCGGGACGAGCAGCCTCCTCTCCGTATCCCCCAAACCTGGACGAGGCCCCATACGGGCCATTCATCTCATCGGTCGCATCAGTCTCCAACGCCCTCAAATCGAACTTGGTCGTGAACTGAGTCTTGATATCAGTGATCATTCGAATCAACGCATTGCACACATCTAGCAGCACTTGCGAGGGCGTAAAAGCGCCGTTGGTCTGAATCTTGATAATAAAGTAGGGTTCCAAAGGGTGAGGGACCTTGTAGCCGGCGAAAATGACGGCTTCGTTGGCGAGCAATTGGCTGTTCGTGCGGGCGCGATGAGTTGGCGCCCGCACGCTTAGTGTGAGACGAGAAATGAAAGATAATGTACTGACGCGCGGAGCATGTTTGCCAGTGTATGATCCTGCTTGACGATTTTGACCGTGGCGGCATTTGGGATTTTTGTGTCCTCAGTCACCTCGATACTGGCAAAACGGTTCAGACGAGAAAATTAGACCAAAGTGACTTAAAACTTACAGCCGTTCCCCGTCGGCGAGCGTGAACATCTCAAATCGGTTCGGAGCGTTCATCTTGAGAAACTAAATGCAGGAAATCAATACTTCGTCGAACAGAAAACCTCTCGCAAAAAGTCATAATTAAAACCCTATTGTCGTCTGCTCGCCCAACTTGGGCATTCAGAGGATTGACAGATAATGAAGAGTGAAACATAATCATGAATATTAGAGATTTCACAAGTACTTACATCGAGAGTGAAGTAACGGCTTTAAAGGGGCTTTAAAACGATCAATAAACCACCTAAACCAACACCAAGACGCGTCAGTAACTATTTTATCCCACCAAAACTCGGCAAAATTCAGTAGATTTTTGGACACATTGCATCGTTGCGACACGACATTCGTAGACAATAAATAATTTTGGACATCATGGACAACAAAAAAGAGCAATCGAGTAGCTTACCTTGGTATGTGTGATGGTGGAAGGAAATTGAAGTCGCTGGTGGCGGTGCTGCACCCTGAGCTGCTACCCAGGCATCAGTTCGGTTATCGGAAAGTAAACGCCGGGTGTAATTCGTACACAAACGATTCCCTCCCGGCCGCTCGACAACTACCTCACGGTGCGTATCTATGCTAGCTAAATCTCTGTCATTAAGTTGCACCTACGGGGTGTATGATGTGCTGGGCGCGAAATTGCGGGTTTGGAAGTTGAACATGTTTTAGAGGGCTGGATGCGTTTGAGGACTATGGATGGACTTGACTCATATTCGGATAAGCTCAACCAAGACTCGGCGAGCTGACAAGGAGAATATCCAGACATGCCGTCCCGCTTCTCCAAGACTCGCAAGCATCGTGGCCACGTCTCGGCCGGTCATGGTCGTGTAGGCAAGCACCGCAAACACCCGGGTGGTCGCGGTCTTGCTGGTGGTCAACATCACCACCGGTACGTCTACATTCTCACTTAGCTTATCTCAAAGTCAAACGGTCATATCTTGTCTAAAGAACCAACTTTGATAAGTACCATCCTGGTTACTTCGGAAAGGTTGGTATGAGGTACTTCCACCTTACCCGAAACCAGTACTGGCGACCAACGATCAACCTGGACAAGCTCTGGTCATTGGTCCCTGCCGAGGAGAAGAAGGATTTGAACGAGAGCTCTGAGGTCGTCCCTGTGATTGACGTTCTGCAGCACGGCTATTCGAAGGTTTTGGGCAAGGGACAGTGAGTTATGCAACCGCGTGTTATTGACAGCACTAACTCGTCATGGAACCAGGCTCCCTAAGCTCCCCTTCATCGTAAAAGCGCGATTTGTCTCTGCCAAAGCGGAGTAAGTATAAGTATGTTCAACGGGAGCTTTATTAACACATTGCGATTCAGGGCGAAGATCAAGGAGGCTGGTGGTGTAGTCTCGCTGGTGGCATAAGCAGAGGCTTTCCTTTCGCTTGTCTGTTTTCATTCACCGCTACCGCAATCTATTCACTTTTACCTCGCTGTAAAATTATGAGACTATGCACAACATCCTCCCTGAAACTACGATACTCGATTTTGGATACTAGGAGTGAAATCTACCGCAAAGTAACGATATTAGTTTCTAGATTGAGCCCGCCGTTGTATGCGCGCTTTGATCTTCGCATCACGCTCTGCCTTCTTCTCCTGCCTCAAACTTACCCCCTCCCCATCTCGTTCTTGCGACAGAGAAGATACGTAATTATCGACCAGTTTCCCCATGATCCTTTCGATCTCCTCGGTAGGCGGTGCCTCAGCTCCTTCTACCTCAGATGTAAAATCAAAGTCAAGCCCCCAGCCATACGGACTGGAAGCCGAAACCGCACCACCATTTCTCCACCAGTGAATGAACCAGCGTTCTGCTCGTTCAACATCTGGCCAGCCACCCTTTTGTACTGCGCCTAAGCGTCGAGCCAGAGCCTCCAAGAAGACTTCGGCGTTTTCCGGGTGAGGAGAATCTGGAGGGAGGACTGACATGTATGCGGGGTCTGAAGTAATAATTAGTGCAAAGCGTAACCCTAGGAAGTTATTTGACTTTACCTTGGGGGTTTAGTAAATATAGACGATGTAAAAGGTAGGAGCACATGGACTCTGTGTCAAATAGTGACTCTTTGATCCCAGCTACCATAATATAAGCCCCAAAGCCGCAACTATCAGTCTGAATGGCATACCTGCCAAAGCTAGCTTCATTGCTCGCTCTTTACCCAAATCGCCCCGTCCCAAAAACGGCACCATAACTCCGGGAGTGTCGACTGAATATATGAGTGGATCGGTATGGAGCTTTAAAGGAGTAGAAGTGGTCCGCGTGAGACCAGGTAAGGGTGAGGTCCTCAAAGCCTTCGCGGCTGCGTAACCTCAGTTAGATTCTTGACCTTCCAAGAAGGCGCTCAAGTGCATACCTCCTGCCACAGTTGTCCATCGTAGTGCATTCAACAGGGTTGATTTTCCAACGTTAGGCATACCAATAACGAGTACGTTGAATGCGGGTGCCATGTCCTTTCGCTCTTTGACTAATGCTATTGCCCGTTTAGTTCTCGCTCCAAGTTCTGCTAATGGCCGACGGACATACTATGTCCGAGTGTAAATGTCGAATTGTATGAGGCTTTCCCTCAGCCGTGAAATGAACACGATGTGCGAAATGTTTCGCAAGAGCCTTCTTCAATGGCTGTCCGAGAAATTAACCCAATTTAGGTCCATCGTCGACAGGAAACACTTACCTCTTCTCCCCATCTTGGCATCAGGTCCCGTTTAGTATATACCACTATACGCTCGCACATGCCGTTTTGGCCATTGGCACAGCTGTCTTTCCACCTTTGAAGGGCCGCCTCGAACTCTGGGTTTATCGAGGTCAAAGGGAGCCGTGAGTCGCGGGCTTCAAGGACAATATGAGTGCGAGCAAGAAGTTCTGGGAGTTGAGTAAAAAATCTTCGCATATGCCCAGGGTACCATGAAGGGGCTATAGGTAGAAGAGGAGGAGAAATCATTGAAGCTCTAGTATTAGCGTAGATTAGATAGACTTTAGCTTAAGATCAGCTCGGAGGAATGGTGTGGATATCTGAATGAAGGAACTTCGCGGTCACATGATTTGAGGGGCATGACATGTGGCCGACCCCGGGGATTTAGCGCTCCTCGTTACCTATTCACCCCTTTCGCAACCGCCTGCCTCCTCTTTGTGACTACGATCCACCAAGTTCAAGCCCAGTAGCGTCTCTGAATCGAAATGAGTAATCTAAATAATCGCCGAGGTAGCACCACACGCGCCCACTCGGACTATCGCTCCTTCTCTGCAAGGCAAAGGATACTCGGACCCACTGCTTCGCGGGTACCACCGGCATGGAGACACGGAGGGGCGTCTCCGTATCCTCGACCACGTCCAAACTCCTTTCTAAACGAGTCCGAGCTAGTCAACCTCGGGGGCGGTTATGCGAATCTGCCACAGCAAGAAGGGTCGAAAATATATATATCGCATTTGCCTGTCGATGTCGACGACCTTGATGTTCAAGTGAGTTATAGATAAATCAAAACCATTACTATAGTTAAACAGAGGTCTTTGTGCAGCAACTGCTTACCGAAACCATTGGCCCACTCATCTATTCTTTTGTCGTGTGCGATTCCCGGGGCATGACAAGGATGGCAGCCGTTGCTAGCTTCGTGGATCCCTCCCACGCGGCAAAGGCTGTAGAGCTCTATAATGGCAAGGTTATTGACGGAAGTAAGTTGCATTGTCTTTCAGATATGTGATTTTGCTCTAACTACAGACCATAAAGAGGAGCCGATTCGAGTTGAACAAGTCGGCGTTAATCCCAAGGCCCGACAGCCTGCTCCCCCACCACCACCACACGCAGCATCCTACACGGCACGAACGAATGGTGCACACGTAGCCTCTAGCTCTAGGCCTCCGCCAGCAGCAAATTCGCTTTTGAACAGGGTTTCAAAAGCACCTGTGTGAGTAATCATCAAAGACTTAGTCGACTTTGGAATATGAGGGTTCTGATACGCTCGGTAGTCCCCCCACCACATCCCTCCTCTCTCGAGTTTCGGCTCGCCCCCCTATCGCAGCGCCTTCAAAGAAACCATTCCCACAAACACCGACCTCCGCCGTGACCACTACCGCTGTGTCTCACCCACCTCCGAAACCCAAACGATTTGTCAAAAAAGGACCCAAACGTTTGCAGAAGGTGAATCAACAAACCCAACTTCAGCAGCTCGAGATGGACATGGATCAATATCGTAGCTCTGCTACCGATGGACTTGGCCTGCAGTAATTAACATCCTTTTTTCTTAGTTGTTTACTCGGGCTGTCTTTATTGCAACGCTATCGCGAATTTTTATGTATTGCGGGTCACAATGAGAAGTAATGGAACATATCTAACCTATAATAAACATGATACAAGTACACCACAACGAAGCAAAAACGAAGAGGAAAGGAATTAGAGATCTTGCGACTCTCCGGGAACATCCTTCTTGCCAGTCTTGGTCTTGTTGGGGAGCAGCTCGGGGGGAATGTAGGGTACGACACCACCCTGGCTGATAATGACATGTCCGAGGAGCTTGTTCAACCTGCCAAGCAGTTAGTTGGTACACCTTTCCCCAAATAAACTAAACTCACTCCTCATCGTTCTTGATAGCGAGTTGCAAGTGGCGGGGCACGATACGCGCCTTCTTGTTATCACGCGCGGCGTTACCGGCCAGCTCCAGAATTTCTGCCGCAAGGTATTCGAGCACCGCAGCGAGGTATACTATGTAGATAATTGTCAGCACAATTCACTTCCCAAATCGCTCCAGTAAACTTACCAGGAGCACCAGCGCCAACACGTTGGGCGTAGTTGCCTTTCTTCAACATCCTGTGGATACGACCAACAGGGAACTGGAGACCGGCTTTGGCAGAGCGAGACTGGGTCTTTGACTCGGATGTACCGGCTTTGCCGCCCTTAGCACCAGATTTTCCACCTTTGCCTATCCAATCCTGTTAGTATCGACTGATCTTCAAAATCGAGCAATGTTAACTAACCAGACATGTTGGTTCAATAAAAATGGATTCGCGAGTAGATTGGTGCAACAAGCACGAGTTGTTGATGCAGCAGGCGGGTGGTGGTTGACTGAAGGAGGAATGGTGGTGTGGACAAGCGTTTAGAGACTTTATAGTCCCCGCGCTTGACCCAAGCCACAACAACAACAATCGCTCCACGTCACGTGACTGAACAAATACACTGGTCATCACTGCAAAGAAGGGGGTCGCGGACAGAACCCGCGGACAGGCACAGACCCGCGCGTAAGCGCCGAGCGGCCAGAGTGCTTGTCCGCGCCTTGTTCCTGTCTGTCTGCGTCATGTGCCCAGCAACGCACGAACGCGGGCAGTAGCGGCCTGTCCGCCTTACACCTACTACCACATACTGACGCATGACGGCGTAGGCAGCTGATTTATAATCACTGTCGCCAATTGGTACAACCACCAACCTCGTATATTCGCTTACCCGATGTAATTCGCCAGATATTAGACCGTTTTCTGTATATTAGACATGCTGCGTGCGACCGAAACCTCGATTTACATGCTCTAACTAGCATAAGAGCTCAATATAAATGGCTGAGCCGAGAAGTACTATACTTAAGCTTCAAGGCTTAAGTGTCCGAAGTAAGCACAGTCTTCATATCACGCAGTTTCAAATACTGGCTATTCATGAACCAAAAATTTAGACTTGTAATTCAACAAAAGAAACATAAAACTTTCGAGAGATGTCGACCTAGCTCGATCCACCCAGCTCAGCCGGCACCCTCTCTTCGTCGACCTCCCATCCCGGCGGACTTCGCTTCAAGACATTGCGCTGCTCCGGTGACAGCCGGTCGTACCATTGTTTGGAAATGTGGCACCGATGTAGCACCGAGGTTGGAATCTCGGAAGCCCTTGACGGACTCGCATCGCGCCGTTGGCCACGAGTCGTCCGCCCAGCGTAGTATCGCGGTTGTATTCCAAAACCTTGCTTCTTATGCCCGGTAATTAAGTCCATTGCAGCCATGATGCCGTTGTAAGGCTGAACACCCGTCAGTATACACTCAAGATGATGTGTAGATGAATAAAAACCTCGGCACGACGCCAGAAGGGTGGGCGTCCCTCGTATTCGAACCGTGGTCGCTCCGCGCGGTACTCATCGCGAGGCACTTCGCGCGGGATGTCTTCCGAATCATACTGCGTGTCTTCGACATCGGACATGGCCTCCTTGACCATCAACTCAATCGGTATGTCGCGCATGACATTGTCGATCCTGTACTGAAACCGCGGGCGTTTATCAGTGCCGGTAGCTAGCTGCATGCGCGCCATATGCAGCTATTCAAAAGGTAAGAACACTTGAAGTATTCCAAAGGGTATAATACTTACACGATTGCCACGAGCGACTTTGTTTGTATTCGATTGGTTTATTCTGCCTCGCTCCGCTGCTCTCTCGTCTACTATCTGACGAACCTCTTTCCTTGTGTTGTTCCACATTGGCGCCAGGATCCGCTTATACACAATTTCCCTCGTCCAAAACCTCTCGGCGATTTCTCCGTCCTGAACTGACTTGCGTGCCTGGAAGATAGTAAGTAACGGAGCCGCCCGGCATGTATGTTTGATATTGACTTACCTTTACATCTGTCATTGTCGCGTCCAAAATCTTCTTAACCCAGAACTGGTTGTCCGGGCTGTCGATCAGCTTCATAAAGTCAGGACGCCACGGTAGATCTGGGTAGTTGGCAATGCGGTCCTTGAGCTCCTCATCGCTGAGTCCAAGCTGGGCGTTCCTCAAGTGCTTAATCCGGCAGCCACCTTTGATGATACGGCGCACAATGTCCTAGGGACATAGCCGCTGTGAGCACTCTGTATAAAAATATCCGTAATAACAACTCACCTGCATCTTCCTTGCGGACTTGTTGTCGGGCTTTGGTATGGCGCTTTCCCTATGCCGACGCGAGCCGCGTGCGTTAGATGGTGGCGGAGGCAGAGGGTTCCCCCCGCTGCCAAGTATGCTAAGTACGCTGGACTGGAACTGCGCGTTCTGAGCTGCAAGCTCGGTGATTTGCGCGTTCTGCGCTTCAAATCGAGCCTCCAGCGGTCGAACAATCCGCTGGTCGAAATGATCAACAATAAGGCCGGCAAGAGAGGCGCCTTGCCCGCCAGTCAAATCCTCGGTGGAACTGGCCTGCGACATCGTAAGTTTATAGGTGCTAGTGGAACACGATCGCGAGAGTTAGGAGGGGGAGCAGGCGAGTTTGTGAGAAGCAGTGAGTACAAAAGTGCTTATATGCGCTGCTTCAGACCAATTGCCAAACTTGTATATGTGTTTTGACGTGGACAGCCTACATTAAACTCAATAGCCACAAGATCTGCATACATGTGATCACCGGAGACAGTGAACGGATGCAAATGGCTCTTTTAAGAGCGAGTCGGCAACAATAATTGCTCGTCTCAACCACCACCATCGTGAACAGCAAGCTGTTATGGGATAAGATCTCCCAGTGTCAATCACGGCGTTGTCGGACACTTATGGTGACCGCTTGTAGGTAATTCTCTTCTTCTTTTGGACTTGATTACTTATTTGTCATGATCTCTTAGCCACTTTGATCGGAGTCTTGCGTGTACATATATGCTCATCTCTCCAATTTTTCGACCTTCAGCTCAATCCCCACTGTTTGTTCTAGGTATGTTCTCCTCGCACTTGGCTTGTTAAATGTTTCTTATCGTTGCGTAGCCACTTGTTGATTTGGGACGGAAACTAATCACCTCGAAGCTTGACAGGTAAGCCAGATCACCTCGAGTTGGCTCGAACTGATGCACTTATAAACAGGCTAACTGGTGTAATGCTACGGACTAACTAAAGTAGCCGTAAGTTATTCTTGCCCTTGCACATTAGTATTTTGGACTGACAATATGTCACAAAGACATATATTGCACCGGGTTGACCGTCATCGATTACTCCGCAGCTCCCATTGATCGTTGTCCCGCATCTCATCACGTACTATATTGTTGTATTTGCGTCGCTTGTTGGACATATGTACCGTAGTTTAATACTCCTCAATAGCATTTGCCCGGCAACGGGCATGATTCTAAAATTCCAGCCTAAAAATGTGGTTTTTGATATTTAGTACATTTGGTACAAATCAACGTAATATTGCTGGATTGCGCATTGCTAGTCCATACATGTCCCCGCTGGTGAGCGATGCGCGGACAGGCTGTGAACACAACGTCGGCGCTGGTCCGCCTCGTGCGGCCAGACACCGACAGGCGCGGACGATCCTGTTTGTGACAGGCGTGCATGCGTGAACAGAGCTTGTAAGCATCAGGCTGCGCAGCACCGGCAGGCGCGGACAGTCCTGCCGGCGGTTGGATTGCTGGTCACGGCACTCGCGGACAAAACTGTCAGTGCCAGTCTGGGTGCCGCGGACAACCGCAGTCCGTGCGTGACTTTGTGATCAATACAAGCACAAACAGGCGCTTACGGCCTCGTCCGTGACCCCCTTCTTTGCAGTGCATCCTCTTCGGTCAAATTATGCAATCGCTCGCCCCGCGAATAAGAGCAGCCTCTCTGCTACGATCCACTGCATTATCTAGGCCACAGATACGATATCTTAAACCAAATATAATCCTTAGAAACTACGCTAGTGGGTCACCTACATCGCCAGCTTCTGCCTCTAAGCAGCCTCCAAATGCTCAAGCCGCTAAGTCGGCCGTTGCCGAAAACCCTCCAGACGAAGGGCTCCCCCTATCATTTCTTTCTAGGCCTCTTGGAGTCGCCAACATACCATCCGCAAAGCCAAAGACATGGTCCAAAGCTCGAGAAGAACTACTCGACCGAGATAAACACTTGGAGAAACGACGACATCTGTGGGAGCAACGTCCTTGACACGCATTCACTTATCTTACACGCGTATTGCAGCGTCAAAGAAGCCACTAGAGGCTATTTTCACGACTTTCATAAATTGAAACATCATGGCGGAAAGATGTGGATCGCTCCCCGAGTGTTAATCCGGGAAGACGTGAGTCCTTCTTCCGCTACATGTATTCGTCGGAAACTAACCCGCTTCAAAGAAAGCATTATATTTCCCAGACGTAACTGGTATCACTCTTAGTAACCGAAGTACATTACACACTACAACAGCATGTAGTGGACGTATAACACTACTATCCGTCCTATCTACTAAAATCTCCGAGTTACACGCACAATCTTTTGTAGAGACCGCATTAAAGCAACATAAAGATGCAGGAAACTTCCAATATATGCAGGTAAGTACGTTTGATTACTTCTTGGGTAGATCTTTATATCTATTTAACAGATCAACTTACAAGAAAATCTACTGAAATCATGGCTTGTTTCCCTGTTTCTCTCTGGCCTCCGTAAACAAATTCCAGAGGAGCTCCAATCAACCTACATCCTCTCTCATCAAAACATGGAGTTCCTTCGTGTCCCACTCGGTAAATTGCTTGACATGCCAACTATTGCGACATCTGACACACATGTAGGGATGGAGAACAAACACATCGGGTATACATATCTCATAGACGAAAACTTGAAGGTGCGCTGGGCGGGTTGTGGATTTGCACGGCCAGAAGAGACAGAGGGTCTCGCAAATTGCACTCGTATTTTACTTGAGCGGCTAGATTCTCCACCAACTCCCGTCCAACAATCGAAACCTCCGACTGCATAGCATACACATTATATACAGGCATTCACTCTCATTATACAGCATATCACCCCTCACTCTCATGCTACTTTAGCGTGCTTGACAAGTGGCAATGTGAACTACACACAGTAATACGTCAGTTTGGTCGCCAACCTCAAACATGGGATTTAGTCCCACGTACCTGCCACCACAACCCAAGTCCAACACTTATCATGCCATGGAGCGTACCCCAAATCTTCTCCGGAGTGATTGCCACACTGCGATTCACATTAGGCAGGATTCTGAACTTGTAAAAATCGAACTCACGACTCGGCCAGCGACCCTAAAGAATGGGGAATAAAGCGCGGGCTCTGAAAGAGCATGGCCGCTGCGACACTATGATAAATGAGCAATTGGATGGCAAATGCTCGCTTGCCAGGGAGAAATTCTACCACCACATCAGAGCTCTATTGTGCCAGCGTAACCTATAAAACTCACCTGGGAGGTTGAAACACAGGAGCGAAGCGAGGCAAGACGCAAGCAGCATAGCAGAGTACATCTGGGCAAGCACCAAGAACGTTTAGGTATATCTAGCCGCCAAATGGTGCGCAGTCCTCACTTTTAGAAGGATAAGGGTAGTGTTGGTGAGTTGAATAAATGGTAAGGTTTGGCCAGCAAGTATCCCCTACGATTGCACCCTGGCGTGAATAAAATGTTCGTATCTAGCACATCTTTGGAAAGCTTACTTGCAGCGCAAAGGGGGCTTCTACTGCGATATGCAGGAGAAAAACGGCGGACCTAAGGAACTGTTTCAGTGCTTGCTAGATTTCGAGTTCGTGTCAGCTTACAGGGGATGATTAGCTTTGGGGCCGGGCGCAGACATGGTGTTGTTCTGGTGGTGGAGAAGGCGAAGACGAGACAACAAAGTTTATATGCGTTGCCGGTGTTAGCGAGTGTTCCGACCAGAGGCTCCGACCGTTCAGGAACAACATCGTGTGCCATGTGGGCGAATGATGCATTTGATAAGCGGAAGCATATGGATGACGCCTGCGCCACGTCGCTCAATACAGGATAATTAAGCATTTTCATCTATAAAAACTATACACAAGGTCCAAGATCTAACAAGATATATCGTGTAAGTACATCGCATATAGTTCAGTATACTCAAGCATCTATTTGATATGAAGCCATTACAACCCCCCAAACAAAGCACAAACCCCAAGTGTAGTAAATCACAAATTTTTAAATAACATCATTCTTGACCCACAAACATATCAGTATCGTTTGTTCTCAGTTCGCTATTCTGCATCCTCACCGTCCTCTTCATCTTGCTCGGCGATAGCCCCCGGTTTCTGCGTCTTCATCTTCTCGGTAGGTCTAGACGCCAAGCGCGCAGACTTGCTTTCCTCGTTATCCTCTTCAATCGCATCTAGGTCCGCCTCCAAGTCGTACCCTTCTGGTAAGTTGGCATCAGGCCCAAGCTTTTCCCTGAGCATCTTCACCTCTTTCTTCAGCTCCTCAATCATTTCGTCCCGTCGCTCAACCCGTCTTCCAAGCTTAACAATCCACTCATTCGAGAATCGTAACAAAGCAAGCTTGCTCACAGCTCGATTCGGATTATCCTCCCCACCGGGAACGTTACGTGGTGGTCCGCGAGGTGGGGCGGCACCCGGATCAAGTTCGGCACATGCTGAAAGTGCGATCGGAGGCAATAACAAGCGCAGGTCGTCAAATCCAGCCTTGAGTGAATCGCGTCGCTTTTGTTCAGCCGCTTTGTGTGATGTTTTGCGCCCGTCAGTACCGTAGGGTGAAGCAGCATGAGAGGAGGCGATTCCAAGTGCGGCGGCGCGTCCTTCAAGTGTATTTTGGTAATTGGATTTGGTCGAAAGGTGTGCAATGTCTTCAGCTGTAAGTCCTGTTAGAAATTTGGTTAGAGGGTAATTGAGAGTTAATTTATATTGTATACGTACCCCCTGATGCATTTGGTTTTATGGCGGGGCTGATCATAGGCAAGATGGCAGGACTCGGGCGAGTGCCCGCCTTAGCAATCGGGACTTTCCCCTTGGGTGCACCCTTTGCCGGCTCACTATCCTTCTCCCTTCTATTGGAACTATTCGATGCACTTCTAGTTGCGCCGGAGGGTGATGATCGAGACGAGTTCGTAACTTCCGCTGTTTTTTGCGCTTGACTTGTAGCTCCAGCACCGTGCATTAGGCCCGTTGGCCGCGTCGCAAGATGTCCAAGGTTCATGAGCGAAGCTGGGGTCAAAGGTGCGAGCGATGGGCTTGCATCGGCACTCGCAATAGGCGTCCCTTCCGCACTTGCGCTTGCGTCCATGTTTACATCCACATCCGAATTCAGAGTCGTGCGGGCAATAGGAACTGCCGGGGGCGGCATGGCCAACGTGGTCGAGATGTCCACCGGGGACGGGGTCGAAACCGGTACGTCTCCGACTGGATCGATCGTCCCCGAGGGATATGGGCTCGGGAACGGTGAGGCATGGGGTTGGGCAGCACTATCACCACGTGGGCGGATGCGGGGTGTGCGTTTAGAGGCGGTAGATTTTGGCGGGGGTGTGGGTTTGACTATGGGAGAAGCGCGCTTTCGAGCAGACTCAACTTCAGAGGCGGCGGTGCGTTTTTGACGGGAAGATCCAGTGGCTGGTCCAAACGAAGGAGATGGGAGTGGCGCGAAGCTGACCGAGGCCGGTGAGGGTATCCCAGAAACAGGCGCTTGGCGGAAGGGATGAACCGGGTTGGGAGACGGCTCCAGAGCCGGGGAAGTGAGCGGGGAGAAAAAGTCGGTGGGGGTCCCGCGGTTCTGTGGAAAGGGGGATGGATTCGAAGACGAGCCTAAATTGGGAGTTATGGAAGGGGAAAGGAGGGAACGAAGTAAGTCCTAGAGAAACGTGAGATGGATGAGACGGACTAGAGAGATATACCTACCGAGTTGTTTCCTAGGGCAGAAGAGAGTCCCTGGGCCATGGTGTGGTCGTACGTTGTTGTAGGCCGTAACTCAGTGCTTGATACTGGGGAGGGTTAGCCCCTGGCATCGGCGTCTTGGCTCTGTAGCGTACCTGGTGTCATTAAGCCCTGAAATCCGACATGGACATGCGACGCAGGCGGCTGGGAGCCCATAATCTCGAGCTATGCATACGTGCGTCAGGCTGAGAATAACAATGGCACACGGCAAGCGTACCTGCTGTTGCAAAATTCTGTTTTGAAGTTGGTTGAGCTCATTGAGGCGACGCTGTTGCTCTAAGTGATGCTGCAAACGAGCGACTTCAGGGTTGGTGACCATCTGTGGAGGACAGTACTCTGTCGAATGTTGAACAGGGTTAAGCATAGGTGAGGTGTGGGCCGAATGGCCGGCCGACATAGAAGGCATATGCATTTGGTGGGTGGGCATAGTATGCTCATCTGCAACAAACTGAGAGAGGTCAAAGGCCGAAAAGTCAAGGCTCATGTCTGGCATGTCGTCTTGCTGGC
>WSTJ01001282.1:0-13739 GCA_019623705.1 Ceratobasidium sp. 428 | reverse complement strand
TTGTTCCTGAATGGTGTCGGTTGGAGGGGATGTTACTCCGTGGTGTCGTTTAGATTATGCGAGGATTCTGGTAATCCGCGTCGAGCGAAAAAAAATCGGAGATTAGAGCAAGAGGAGAAAAAGGAGTTTTTTGTCACGCTTTACATATCCCCTTTTATACTCGTGCCTCACGTATCCTTGCTCTAGTTGTTTTTGTTGGGTTTTGCTGTTGCACAGTAATATACCACAGCATTACTGCTTTCTGGCTGAGAGTCAATGAAGAGTTTCGTTGGCGTGTTTATTCTATGAGGCTCAGGACATTTAGGTTATATGTATGCCAGATTAGGAAATTGTTGACGTTAGCCGCATATGGGCGCATATAACCCCACGAACATGCAGCATTTAAAATTCAGGCCAAGATGGTCAAGTTACAGTAACATCGTCCACCCAGCGTGGTATTTGATCGGAGGATTGGACCAAACGCGGGATGGGTCGAGATGAACTGTAACCACTTGGCCATCGTGGCCTAGCTCAGCGGGTGCAAATTGGTCTCATGATGTGGCTATATAAACCTGCGGGGTGGCTATTGTTGACGGATGGGCGGGCGCTCGCTGTCAGTCGCAAAATACTAAATCTTGTTTCAATACTAATTTGATAGATCCTAGTTATCTCATTGCGAGCATGAGCTTTCGCTGCTTATCTTTATTAAGCCGCCAGGTAAGGGTGTATCACGTGTGTTTCCGGCTGTATCTAGGCTATGTATATGCATTCGGTTTGGGGGGAAGAACCCTCCGACCGTTGTCTTTTGCTCATCGTAGTCGCGTGGTCGCGACACTCACGACTTCACACAACAAACTTTGCATATATATGCGCTCCTTGTGCCGCAAATGATTAGAAGGGCATGAAACCAAAAATTTCACTGAGTTTGCGCGTGGGCATAAGGACATGTTCAAGGAGCTTTCTATCAAGCTTTTCAACGTCTCAGGATTGACGCCTCTAGCCTTCCGAAGTTTCGAGGCTAGTGGTACAATTGAACTAAACGGGTGGCTCCCAAAGTTTATTGTAAAACACGAGAATATAAATAACCCAATATAAATCGAACATTCGAGCACTGCGTAAAAAGCCCACTGAAGTCACAAGGAGATCACAGGAGTAGCGAGGGTGCATCGTTGCGCTGTCGTGTGATATCATTGAGGGCCACCACGAGGTAATTAGCACAGCATATTTGATCACGTATTCCCCAGCTTTTGCCTAATCAGGTCAATCATATTTGATTTACCTTGTCTTTAGCCGTAGCGCCTGCTGTCACTGTTTAGCGTCTGAGCGGCACTTGTTCGGGTCGAGTGGGTAGATAATAGAGCGTATGAAAGACTGATCACCCACAAGCTCGTTAGCCAACTACCCCCTCTCGAAGTCGCTATTTCCTGGTAAACCGACGACGCCGTACTAGCCTGCAGGGACCAACGACCCCCTCTGCGTGCCCTACGTCCTTCACCTCGAAAACTTCATTTCAAAGCATCCGCATAAGCCACATCCCCACTACAGAAAACAGGGTTAGCTCTGCGGCTAAGCTTGATTCTTCAGGCCAGTCAGGTAGCACCTCTAGCTCTAGTTCGTTTGGCCAAAAAGCCTCTGCCAAACCTGCCTCAGCTATGTACTATACATCCTCAACCGTGCCAATGAGCAATTCTCCGCCTATAGATTTAAGCAAGCTTGAAGGGGGAGGGACTCGTGGTCAGAGCGAGGGCGCATCTCAAAGGCCATGGAAGCGAATTTTGATTTGGATAGCGATATTTTTCCTCATTTTGGCGGGTGTGACAGGTAAGCTTGCCTTTGGTCTGGTTGTGTGGGTAGGGTACTAATAGGAGCTAGTCGGAGTAGTAGTTGCGTTGATCAAGCGTCAGCATACAAGCAGTGTCACCAATATTGGAAGATTTGTAAGTGTGTTATGTCATAACTTTAAGACTTTCCAAAATCCAATCTTGATATCATGCAGTCGAGCTCCACTTCGAGTGCTGCGACCGCGCAGTCATCCAGAGTCTCATCCAGTCAAATATCCTTCTGGCATCCAACAAACACGCAAATATTGATAAATCCGTTACCCACTTCAACGCCGCACGGTGCAGGCTCCCTCGAGTAACGGGAAATATTGTTTCTGTCTTAAATACCACCTTGATTGACCTTAAGCCTCACGGGCCTGATTATAGCTTGCATAATTTGGGCAAACTTGGCCTTGGATGGGCGTACAGGCTAGCCTGATAGAACATCCTAGCCATATTCTATTGGCTGATAGTCATATCGGCCCTTTAAAGGGCTTGAGATTGGATAGTAGATATCGTGTTCCAGCTTTCTCCTTGTATTGGCTCCGGTCAGAACTGAGGCACCTCAACTATCTATTAGGTGGTGGATCTTGTACATATTGTGCCTATCATCGTCACATAACCACTTTCTGTTTTTTTGCCCCACACGCGTGTCGGGGTCGTTGATTGAGGGAAGTCATGTGACTGAGCGGTGAGGAGACGCGCCAAGCCTGCATGTCGCTAAGAGATCCTCTAACGAGACAGGGAGCATTGGCTTCGACTCGTATATAGTGAGTAAGACTTCAACTTATACTATCTGAGGCTCCTCAGCTTATCGCTGCAACCAGGCTCCACGCAGTGGCAAGAAATGCTATTCGATCTGAGTGCGCTGAAGCGGTTCGAAAGCACCGATTTGGCCAATTTGAAGCGCATACATGGTGTGAATGACGATCCGTAGTACGCCAAAGTGTAGTGCTGCCGCATCCTGGTCAAGACGTTGAAAATTGAGTTCTTTTTAAAGAGTATGGCGAGATCATTTACATACCTGGCTAAATACGTAGGTTGCAGAACATTTACCACCGGCAGCTCACGCAGGTGTCCCTCCTAACTTCTTCAGCAAGACTCGGTGCCTCTACTCACTGCTCAGTCACATGGCCTGCATTAATCAACGACGCTGGCTGCCCATGCCAGGGATACTGTCGGCACGCATTCATTACTCGATCTGATTGTTTCATTTCCTCGTGTCTCCAGTTTGAAAAGGCTCTTGAAATACTTTGCATGCCACGCTATTACATGTCTAAACCATTGTGTTCACTCATCTCCACTTTTTTGATAGTCTGTTTTTAGGCTCTGGTGTGTCACGTGCCTTGGTCACGGGCCAAGCACCAAGCTTGGTGACCAGCATTACTTCTCTGCAACTCCCTCTTTACACATTCTCGTAATTTGCGGCTTTGAATTCATTTGCTCCTGACTGGTTCCACTTTTAATCACCCAATCGTCTTTTTTCTGTGCTGAGAAACACGCTTTTCCAAATCCCCTACGCGTTTTACCAAGGATTCATGGATACAGTGAATTTTGGTCAGGCTTTACCCAATGACCGATACAAGAGCTCATTGGAAGCACCAAGTCGACCACTCCCCTCCCTAGATCATATCAAAGATGCAATATCCGCGTTACGAAACAATCCTCGTTCAGTGACTTTGGATACGCTTGAAGACGTTATGACGTTGCGCTATCTACCGGAGCATCTCGGTGTGTTGACTGGGCCGATTATTCCATCTTGTATCGCGATACTAGAGCAAGCGGGCAAGTACGGTAAAGTGAGCCTTGCATGAGTTTGCACGCCAGTATGTTAACCGACTAGCGTTAGATTCTTGATCATAAAGCCGGAGTATTAGCGCTTCAAGTATTGTGTTTCTCGTTTGCGGCTGCTTTTCTAGTGAGGAACAACTACCTGGATGACTTCTTAGAGAGCTTGGACAACGAACGGGCTCAGGGATATTTGCCACCGTTTCGCTGCGATCTGTCTATTCATATTGTAGCGTTTCTTAGCCAGATCATGGAGAATATTATCAAACGCGGCAACCAAGAGTTGAGTTACGGTCTGGCTGCTGCGCACGATCTACTCGGTTGGATCAAAGACTCGAACGATTCATCCATATGCTTAAGCGAGCTGGGAGGCTTCGACGAACACCACGCTCTTTTTCTTTCCGAGGTATTGTGGGCTCAAAGGGACTCTACTATGCTAATGTTTCGCGACGTCTTTCTGCCTGGCTGGTCACTTGTTATGCATGCTCTGTGGAAACACGCGGTATTCCTTGGTGGGCCGAGAGTCATGTGAGTTCGCTTTGGGTCATAGAAACAACCTACCTTACTATCTTATTTAAGGCCGATGCTCGATCGACTACGTGAGCTAGTTATTCGGTATTCATTTGTTTGTGTATCCTCCGAGGATTTTGTCGTCTACCGACATTACTTGGAGCTTCACAGTATGGTCGGTCGCCCTACCAAAGTTGGACCGATGGACCGCAGTGATTTTACCATGGTGGTTTCTTGCTGTGTTTTGAAGCTCGCACCTCCCGAGAATTGGACCGGCGCTCCCAGACCAATTCCATTAGACTTCGCTACAGACTTAATGGAAGCTATATTCTACAATATTCAACAGAATAGACACTTACCCGAACTGTGTCTACCGATGATCAAAGAAGGTTTTGTAAGACTCTGGGTGGATCTGTCAAAAAACCCTGAAAACGAGAATATCAAGTGGAGTAACATCATACCGTTTATGTACCAGCTACTAAATATAACCCAGTACGTTGATATATATCCCGTCTATTGCATACTATGGAGCCAATCTTCCGTTTCTGTAGGGTTAACTTACTGCTTGCAAATGAACCAAATTTCATAAGAGCAGTACCTACTTTTCCTATTCTGTCTGTTGTCCTCGAGGCCAACTTGGTGGACGTGCTCGGCCGCCTCAGTTTAATGCCCATGCTATTAAGTACTATTCCTCCCGGTGTAGAGACAGGTTAGTACTGGTCAAATACCCTCGAAGAGACTGACTAACAGTTTACGGTAGGAGAAACGGTTATTACCGAGAACAACCACTACCAGTGGACTGACTTGACGGACATCATTGACCTACTCGATTCTATGTCCCAACTCCCAAAAAATTACGTCAATAATCACCTAAAACCAGGATTCGCGCCGTACCAACCTGACTGGCTTAAAACATATTGTTTCATGCGCCAGTTAAGTGGAAACCTCCCCGCTCAGCACCGGTTGCATAGATGGTTGACAGTCATTTCGTCGATGTGGGTAAAGCTGAGTACAGCTTGCGGTTTTTACCTACCTCGCGAGCCGTGTGTGTATGCGCGTTGCCCTGGTACAAGCATGTTGCCCGGAGCTGGAGCCGGTTGGGTCTGCGGGCGGTGTTCTGTCGTCTACTGCTCTATCAGGTGCCAAAAAGCGTGAGTTGGTTAGAAATGATAATTAGTACTGTAGTGAGCTGACGACTCATTATGCAACAGTGATTGCATATCGTTGTTGAGCTCACACAACGCAAACTGTCAGGAGTAGAGGCCGGCATAGGCTCGTTCGTGTGAGCTTCGGATGGATTCTGCAGGTTTCACGTCAGCTAAGTGGGTTGTATGCGGTTTACTCGACGCTTTGTAAATATTTAGTCACAGATTGAGATACGGTTTCAACTGGTGGTTTATGTGATAGTCACAATCATCCCACGCTGCTCATGTTAACGAACTCTAATCCAAATTCAACTTGGTAAAGTTTCTTTCATAGGCTTAGGCATCGTCTACTAAGCTGAGTGTTGCAGCTCGCGCTTTGTTTGGCACGTCCCGTCGGCCGGCTTAGACCGCCGACAAGTTTGGGGAACGCAAGCGCCGCCAGAGGCGACCCGAGCGTGACCACACGACAGGAGCGGGTAGTCCAGGGCCGGACGTGAGTGTCGGCGACCTTGCAGCTCCTTTCATTTTGTATCCATCTACTTTCCGTGTTTCATTGTCACCTCATATCTGCTGTGGCTGTTGCTATGTAAGGCCCAGCCGTCATGCGTCATTGAACACTCGATTACAGAAAATGAGCCGGCGACTATCACTATCTATCTTTTTAGCCACATATACTGGACGAAAGGATAAAATTATGTCGATACATAAGGCTCAGCCTTCGTCTGACAACAAACTAACGATTAAAAAAGATAAGATTCCCCAGGTTTATTTGATGTTCAGTGCACCATTTGAGTAGGGTGCGTTCAGTATCTTACTAAACAATGACCATGTCAGCAAAAACTGAGTCAGTGACACGTTAGTAATCGGTCAGTCACGTGATGCCATGTTACTTACATGTCAGTATTGCTCGCTAAGCCAAGTATCCGCCACTCCGCTGAGGATACGCGCGTCGCGGGTTACGCCATAATTTGCCATGGTGTATTCGAGCAACGTCTTTGAAGTTCTATGCTGGTGTGGCTGCGGTGTATATAAAGGGTTGTTTTAATGAGAATCTTATTCACCTTCGTCCTAAACTTGTGTCTGAGCTACTTGGTTGCCTTGATAGTGCGAAGGTGAGCCAACGGGGCTACTTATGTTTTGTTCGCAGTTCACCTTGCGTTCTGTAGATGGCTAACTTAGGATCGACCACCCAACCCCTTGGCAACCCACTGGTATTCGAGCAGAATTCGACACCCAGCATACATGGTCGAAAGCGAGCAAGATCTGTCTCGGAACTAAATATCGAGAAAGGTTAGTATAGCTACTGGAACACATGCCATGAATCTTCTAACGGTATCGTTTTAAAGGGTTTGCAGCAATCAGTCTTGCGGTACAACCCACGCAGCCTCGCCGACGTCGACGAAACAAACAGCCTGCACCCGCTTTTAACGCTATACCCTCCGAAACAGACCCCGCTTACGTTGACCTACCGGAGAACGAGCCGGCTCCTGGCCATGCGAAAAGCGGCCCTCCCCCCGATCAGCTTGCTCGAATGATTACTCGACCATGCTACCCCAGCGGAGAAGAGCCGCATCACAGCAACCGTTACTATCGGTGTATTGCCAGCTCGGTGTGCGGATGGACCCAGAAGAACTGGGACCGACAGCTACCCCGCATATATCGGCATGCTGCATGGTGCAAGGCGCTTCGTCACTGGAAGCCTGAACTTCGTGCTGCCGCAGAAATTGCGCTGGCAGGCATGGCTCCGGGCGGTACAAGCCAGGGTTTGTCACAAACGGCAGATAGGACAACCTCTGAACTACATACTGAAGCGTCGCCAACGAACCCGTTTGCTCGTTTTGCCAATACCGAGCAACTTTCTTTACCTGATCAGCTAAACCACGCTATTGCACGGCTTATATGCGCTTCAGGCTCTCCAACACGACTCGTTGACTATCCGGAGTGGTCGCATATCTTTGCTCTTGCGAATCCGCTGCTCAATTACACCCCACCCCATTCCTCATATGTTCGCGATAAACTGATCCCAGCAGAAGCTCGACGTGCTGTCATTCACATGAGGGAGTACCTGCAGACGCAACGAAACCTCAGCCTCTCATTTGACGGGCTAACCTCTGGGAAGCAGCCCATATATACGGTTCATATCTGTACGGCAGAGCGGGTTACCTTCTTGTATCACGCAGACATCTACTACGGGTCGCATAACGCAGACTACATGGTGGACTTTCTTGAACAGGTATGTGTTTTTACGTGCAGCTCACTCTATACGTCCTGCTAATATTACGTACGTTCAATTAGGTCATCGAAGAGATTGGCCCACATAGGTTCGCATCGGTGGTCTCCGATGATACGAGTACTACCAAGAAGGCACGACGCGTACTTACAAGTCAACGGACCTCGATTCTAAATTTAGCCGACCCAGTTCACAAAATTAACCTATGTATTCAAGATATTTGTCTCGACATTCTATGGACCAGAGCAAGTACATACTCTTCTCCTACAGACGGGATACTAACCTGTATGCATATTATAGGCGCTGCAGCAGCTGCGGAAACTCTTAGCTCATTTCCGCATGTCAACCTATGCCACAGGCAAGCTTGATGCTGCTCGTAAGATCCTTGGGATTCTACGGGGGCTTCAGAGCATTGGAAACACGCGGTTTGCAACGATCTATTACGCGGCTGTATCAGTCCTCGAGAACCTACGCGCCCTGTACAAAATATACCAAGATGGTGATATCGATACAGTTAATACGCCTCTGCCGGATGTGAGTTGTTTCAGCTTCCATGTGAATGACACATAAGACTAAGATACAACTTGATTAGATAGTTGCTGAAGCAATCGACGAATCGGCAACCGCGATCAAGTTCAGACTTATGCTTACCAAACTTGTGAACATACTCGAGCCATTTGCAAGGGCGCTTGTGTGCCTTGAATCTGCGCAAAGTACACTAGCAGATGTATATTTCTTTTGGCTGAGCGCTCTAGCATCCTTGAACCAGCATTTTGCGTCGAACCACAGCGAGTTGACTACAGCAGAGAAGGCACGGATAATCGAGCTAGTTTTAAACCGATTCAACGAGGCTATTAACGACGCACCAACTGATTGTTACCTCACAGCATTTTTCCTGGACCCTCGTAAGTTAATGTTGACACTATGTATGCGTGCTGTATGCTCACTTCCTCCCTAGGATATCGTGATGCTGCCGTTTATGTAGGCTCAAATACTTCCCAACTGCAAGAACAGCCAATTGCCAAGGAACCTGAGCGCTCAGGTCGCCGTGCGCGTGCATCGAAGCAATCATCACGGCTTAACGAACCCTTGTATATGCGTATCAGGAAACAGCTCCTTTTGGCGTTACGTGACGAGCTCCAAACTGCTGAGCTATTTCCTGATCACCCATTGCGCGACTACGTCACTAACGCGCTCGGTGCAAAGGCTGAGCTATGTGATCAGTTGGACGTGTACTATCGAGCCGAAAAGCTCCCATTTCGGCACTCACATGGCGATACCATGACAGCAGTACAGTATTGGCGGTTACAGAAGGAGTTTCAACAGACATTTATACTTGCGGTGAGTTTTGCAACCACTCATATGTAATAAACCGGTATCTGAATCCCAGGTAGTATCTCGCTGAGAAACTCTTCTCGGTGCTGCCAAACTCGATGTGCGACGAGCGTGCCGGTTCTCGGCTTACGCACCTCTATTCGCAACTTCGAACCAGGCTTGATGCGCGGAGTATGATCGAGCAGATTCAGTTCAGACAGTGGGACGTTTTAGTAAGTTCTTGAATTTGTCTACTTGATCTCTTGTACTAATTTAACGTGTCTCGATCCAGGTACATGGCACAAGCTCCATTGCTCATCTCAAGAAAGCGCAGCGAGTCCGACGATTTCAAGATATTTCCCCCGGCGAGTTACCTGATAACCATTCTGTTGGGAACTCGGTTGAAATGTCGGCAGCTCTGTCTGACGATGTTGGGGACGATTGGCTGGAGACACCAATCGCACCCCAGGTCCCTGAAGAGTCCTCAACTCCGCATACGACTCTCTTTGGAGTGGGTGACATTGATCTAACGTCGCACATGCTACTAGATGCTCTTAGTACATCTCCTGTTCCCATCATGCCGAAGTTTGAAGCCGGTGAAGCTGAAAGCTCTGAGAACGGTTCCCAGAATGCGTTGTTACCCATCACGCGTGTAGGAGATATACAATGGGATTAATGATTTCATGTATAATACGTACGAGCTACTCGTTAATGCTAGGTTCTTAAAACGGAATACTTACACGGTCAGTGACATTATGTAATCACTGACAAACATGGTTACTCGGCCAGTAACATTTGTAAGCTGACACTGACCGCACCCTACATTTGAGGCTCCTTGCTCCTACCACCAGTGTAGGTTGTTCCCGATTGAAGTGATGTGCCATCAGAAGGCGCTAAAAAAGGTGCGCCGGTGGCTGTGTGAAAGTCATCGGTCACGTGAAGTGGTTATCTTTGATCAGGCACCAGATTTCAACCTATTCGCTCAGGAAACATATCTCCCAACATTGTCTAACGTGCATCTCTGCGCTCACTCATGAACCTGGTGCAGTTCGGGGAGACCCCGCCTGGGAATCGATACGAGAGCGTACTAGAGCCTCCTAACGGACCACTTCCTTCAATACAGCGCATCAAGGATGCAATTTTGACGCTACAAACCGATCCTCGCTCGGTTACTCTTGACACTCTCAATGATATAATGATGCTGCGCTACCTACCAGAGCAATTCGCCCTCTTGTCTGCTCCTATTATCCCGTCCTGTATCTCAATACTCGAGCAATCCGGAAAACACGGCGAGGTGAGCGTGGTTGGAGGTACTATGCCCTGATGATAACTCATCCTACGAGGCTAGATTATCGATAATGATGCTGGGATTTTAGCGCTCCAGATACTATGTTTCGCCGTTGGAGCCGCTGTTCTCGTGAGGAATAAGTACCTAGGTGATTTTTTGAAGACCTTGAACGTGGCAAGAGCTCGGGGTGAGCTACCACCCGGCCGGTGTGATATTTCTCTTTACATGATAGCCTTCGTTAGCGATTGTATGGAACAGATTGTTAAACGCGGTACTCAGGATATGAACCATGGCCTTGCTGCTCCACATGGTCTATTTGGTTGGGACACAGATAATGCCCCACCAATGGCATGTCTCACTGAACTCGGTGGTTTCGACAAGTATCATGCTCGTTTCCTGCTAGAGCATCTGTGGACCCATCGGAACTCTACTATGAAGCTTTTTCGTGACGTCTTTCTTCCTGGTTGGTCACTAGTTGTTCACCTCATATGGAAGCACGCCGAATTTCTTGATGAGCCAGGCGCTGAGTAAGTAGGCTAACAATGTATCTGCAAGTAGAGCAGCTGATTTTGATTCTAAGAACCATGTTCGAACAACTGCGCGAGCTCGTGGTTCGATTTTCATTGGTGTGCACATCTTCCGAGGACTTTGTCCTCCACCGGCACTACCTGGAATTAAACAGCGTAGTCGACTACCCTACGAAGGCCGGCCCCATGGACCGTGACGACCTTGTGGTAGTTGTTGCATGTTGCGTTGTGAAACTCAACCCTCCGTATGAGTGGCTTGGTGTTCACAATCCGATCGCCCTGGACTTTGCCACCGACTTGGTAGAGGCCATATTCTACGATATTCGTCACACCCAAGACTCAATCGAACTATCTCTTCCGCTACTAAAGGCTGGATTTACCAGATTGTGGATGGACCTGTCGAAGGCCCCGCAGGAAGATGTAAAATGGGTTGATGTTGTACCATTCACATACCAACTGTTGAGGCTCACTGGGTTCGTCAATCTCATCCGCTTTCTGCGAGATACAACTGAGCTGACTTTTACAGTATCAATCTTGCGTTCGCAAACGATTCTATTTTTCGGCGCCGCGTGACTGCATATCCCGTTCTCTCTGTAATCCTCGAGGCCGACTTGATCGACATACTCGGTCGCCTCTGTCTGATGCCCGTGCTTTTGAGCACAATTCCTCCTGGTGTTGAATTGGGTTAGTACGCGGTTACGAAATGCAACCACTGGATCTGACCAAGTGCTCTAGGTGAAACTGTTAGTCTTGAAACCAATCAATGGACAGACTTATCAGATGTCATAACAATGCTCGATACGATGGCTAGACTCCCAAAGGAGTATATCCAAGATGAAATAACGCCCGGATTTGCGCCTTGCCAGCCCGGCTGGCTCAAGACATACTGCTACGTGCTTGAACTGAGCTGCCAACTGCCAGCTCGGCATCGTTTGCGTAGATGGCTGAAAATTAGCTTATCCGTGTGGGCAAAGCTAGGTATGGTATGCGGCTTCCAGCTACCACGTGTACCATGTATGTATGCGCGTTGCCCCAGCACAAGCATGTTGCCCGGAGCTAGAGCGGGCTACACCTGTGAAAGATGCTGTTCTGCGGCCTACTGCTCTATCAGGTGTCAAGAGGCGTGAGTGATCTATACGTAAAAATAAAATAAAATTGTAGTGTGCTTACAATTGCACAACAGTGACTGGATGTCGGCGCCAAACCCACACAAAACGAACTGTATGCGACGGCCATCGAGCAATCAGCTCGCCTAATCAGAGCGTTGCGTCTGGGCGGGGTAATCTTACAAGATTGTATTCATTCACGAACAAAAAAAACTATTCTTGATTCTCTTGTTTTGAATACAACATCTATGGATACAAACTCGTGTCGGTCTCGGCGGTTTCCATTTAGGCTACATAAATAGAGCATAACACGAAGGTAATGCCCAGACCAAGCAGCTAGTGGGGAATGAAACTTAGCATATATTTACGGAACTGGAACAATTGAGTTCGTACCTGTGAGCCCATTATAGTACGTGATGCGGACGAGGTGGAGGCGGATGGAGCAGAGATGGGATCCTGAGAACCAGACCCGGACCCGGACCCGGGCTGTGAATGAGATTGCGAGCGTCCCGGTTTGGGACGAGCGTAGGCGAGCCCCAATCGCTTGTTGGTAACATCGTAAACAGAGTACTAAAGGCGTTGTTAGGGACCTTAACTGTGAGACACATTGGCGACTCACAAGTTGCTCCAGGGTCTTTTGCCCGATAATGAAGTTCACCCCTCCCGCTCCTCCACCATCCGCAAACCAAGCATACCATTGAACGGAGTTCAAACCAAAGATTGAATATCGCGCTGGCGGAACTAGATACTGCTCTGGCGTAAGGGTAAACGATCGGTTGGCAATGACGAAGGTGATGTTCTGAGTTGGTTTTGACGAGAATGTGGGGAGGCCGGACCAACGGTCGATTCCACCTTCCGCGACAGTAAGGAAAGTCCTGAACGCGGATGAAGGGAGGTAAGTGAGGGTCGTTCCCTATGTTTCAGGAAAAATTGTATCGGTGAGTACTAAAATCCACAAAGCTTAGCGTGGACATACCGTATCTACAATAGCCGGGACGGCCTGTGCGAGACTGGAATTTCCGTAGGAAACTTTACCGACATCAATACCCCAGTAGTCACCATACAGCGGGTCCGAGGTGATCTTTGCATAAGTTATTTGTCCGGTATATCGAGTTGGATCAGGGCCTCCAAAAGACAGCTCTCCATTTGCTTCAGTAGCGTTCTAGTACAACGGGTGAGCTTGAGGACCATTTGGTTACACTGATAAACTCACAGCACTGAGAATCGGTTGGAAGTAGGCACCGAGCACGTTTCGCTCAATAACGTGTTGACGCGTTAGCGTTTCCATTATGGTTGGGATAGTGGTGTTTTCTGAATCAGTGATTGTACCCTTGGTCAACGCTACAGGACCAACTCCGAGTATACCTAAAATAAACGTCAAACTCGGCCCTATTAAACTCGCGGTGTGACACACCGTCGGTTCCCTCAAACCCGTACGACCAGCTCGCAACTGAAATTGACTGGTTTTTGGCTGTCAAGTTTCCAATCATAACCTAAATGGCAACTTGCTTGAATTCGGTCAAAGACTAACGAATAAAAAGCTCACAGTATCCGTATATTGCTCCCCAGAAAACGAACCGCTCCCATACTTTACTGCAACAGGTCTTCCGTCTTTAGTTGCTGTCGGTCCAGGAGTATAAGGTGTGCCAGCCTGAAGAGCCAGAGTTCACTTAAGATTAATACGAGTTCGCTTCAAACTCACTCCGACCCAGGTATTGCTAGAACCGGTGTCCACAACAAGCCTGAACGTCTGTTTTCCGACTTTACTAGAGGGCAGAGTCAGAGCTCGTTCTGAGCACAAGGTTGTATACAAATATAAGACTCACACTGGGGCAATGTATGATACGTCTTCGTTCACGACGGGAACGACACCCAGTAAACTCCTGGTTGCTCGAAACGACTTCATTCTAGCTCTGTCTTTTGTGGTCATGTTTTTCAAGCTGACGACGCTTTGTAGATCTTTAGTGATTTGAACGGTGTATAGCGCGGATGTGACATCAGAGAGTGCCAGTGCACTGGCCAATAAGATAGA
>WSTJ01001281.1:0-13756 GCA_019623705.1 Ceratobasidium sp. 428 | reverse complement strand
AACACCCGCTCTTCCAGCAAGGAGATACACGTTGGCCGTCGGGCAGTTAGGCCCTCGGGGCGGAAAAGTGATGCGTCGGCCGCCGGGCGGAACGAGTAGTTCGACGGCCGGAATAGGTGGAGGAAGATACGTCGGTCGTAGGGGCGGAACAGAATGTTCAACGGCCGTCAGGGCGGAATAGGTAGTACATCGGCGGGGGCGAAACATCAAGGTTCGACGGCCTTCGGGGCAGGATAGGTGGGGAGGGAATACGTCGGCCGTCGGACAGTTAAGCCTTCGGGGCGGGATAAGTGATACGTCGACCGTCAGGGCAGAACGAATAGTTCGACGGCCTCTGGGGCGGGATAGGTAGACGACGCAGGCGTACGGAGAAAAAGCGACGCGCAACGTTGGGCGCTGACGCAAAATGGTCGTGGTCAAGCGCAAGTCAGCACATCGCTGTGCGTGCCACGTGACCGGCCCGGCGCACCGGCGTCTTCCCTGCTCAGAGCAAGTAGCGTCGGCAGCTGATACAAAATGTCTGTGTGTGCGTCGTGACACGACAATCCTCCTGCCCTCATTCGTAGTTTCTGCGCCCGAAGAAGACATATACGTCAGCAGCGTCTCATGAACAAATGGCAAAATAGGAGAGAACTTACATAAGAGCACTTCCATTTGTCTCAATATGAAGAAGGCACCCTACGACGGAAAGAGGGAGAAAGCGGAGAAGATTGGGGTAGACCACAATTGGAAGGTACACATCACTGCGCAAAGCAGCGGCGCTGAAAGTGTATCCCCAGTCAGCATTCGACAATTTTCAGCCGACGAAATCAAAAGAGTAAAGTACCTTCCTCAAGTATTACTTTTTGGGGTCACAATATTTTCCATTAGCGTCAAGCAGCACCGTTGATCTGTAAGCCTAGTTGGCTAGAGGAGTAAACCGAAGCCAAGTCAGTACGAGTAGTAGCGGGGGGAAACAAACAAATTTCAAGCTCCAGATACTCACATGGCAACGAGATTCAACCGGGTGGTTTCGCAGGTTGTGTGCAACACAAGCGAAGTCTGGGCGGTCAACCAGATGTTGTATATTGGGGTTTAAGTACGAATCAGACAACTTAGAATTTCAGAGGCGGGTCACCATCAACGGCGACGGTGGATGACAAGGGGGTGAGTCGTTACAGGCATTGCACGTAGAGGGAACAGTTCAAGTCGGTCCCACGCCACTCTCACCTTCGCCACTTCACAACAGGTCACAGGGTTCTCACTGCCGCTTCGGAGGTAAACCGTAATGACTCGGTGCCTGATCAACGAACCTCTCAGGGAACTCAGCTTTTCAATTTCTCGGGTGATGAACTTGGTTTATTGCGTGCGTTCCGGGGTGCAGAGCCAGAATCAGTCAACGAAGTGCCTAGACCAAAGGTTTGTAGCGATGATCTATGGTGTGCAGCAAGCACGGGAGCAGCGATGTAGTCTGATCTCCATCGTTGTGCCCCCTCGCGGGATCACCGCGAATACCTTGCTATGGGTTTGGTTGACAGAAGCAACCGACCGATTGAGTTAACTGATAAATGAAAAATTATTGAGATAGCGGCGAGAGTCAACAGTCATGCGTGAATATACCTTAAATAGACCATAAACTCAAAGATATAATTATAAGATAAATGGCGATAAAGTAACCATTTCGCGACTGAATCAGGTGATAGAGGAGGGTAATAGGTGGCGGGTTGATCAAGTGAAGTTGTGGTCGTAGAGCCGGGACCGACGTCGAGGAAACCCTCCGAAATCAAACTACCGTTTTAAGCTCAAACCCGGCTGCTAAGCGCCTATTTACCCGGGCTCCCGTTCTCGTTCCCCTCAAGGACACGTCAATTCTTGAGTGTTTACCCCACCCTCATTGTTATCACAAGATAATTTTGGCGTCTTGCCAGCCTCGGTTTCTTGACGTGTGGTATAACAAGCAGTAGATGAAAACAACACGAAACATAAATCTAGCTCCATCAGGCGCATAGGGACAAATGGTGTATGGTAAATATTTTAAGTGAGCTCGAACAACTCTTCGTCGAAGCTATCGGTATCGGTCTCAGGTGATCTTGTCGACATCCTCGTTATGTGCAGCAGTGGCCGAGCCATTGGTTTTCGCTTTTTGTCCTCGGGCGCAGCGTCTTTTGAGGTCCTTGACGGCTCCGTCACATTTCATGGTGGCCGAGCCAGCATGTGTACCGGTAGAATCTCGGGACGTGTCGTAGTGGAAGCTTGGGACCGACCCTGTCGACGATTTGAACGAATTCTTCGTCTACATCAGCCTCAGTGTCCTTGTTGTCGCTCGCAGTGAGCTCAGCGATCGGCGAACTCGGGACTCGCATTCTCGGTCGCGGTCACGTCGATGTTCGGAGCGTTAACGTCTGTGGGGATTTGGCGTCGTCCGAGTCGTGGGGTTCTAATCGTCGTCGCGAGTGTCTACTGTTGTGGCGCCAAATGATCGATGGACCACCCACGACAGGCGCGGGGGTAGTCCTGGAAATGCGTTGGGTCCAACCTGGTTGAAAACACTGGGCGGGATGGCAGGACGAGGGAGATAGAGACAAGTAAGGCCATCGTTAAAGCCGGATACGCTAGGCGACGCACTGACCTCGTCGGTGTCCGACGTGCGCACAGATGCTACACGCGCCTTGCCCTCGTGTCTTGACCACATGTCTAGATAGTTCTCGACGCCTCGCCAGCAGTCCTTGATCGTGCGAAGCGGACTTCAGCAGCTTTCTCCGCGCCGCGCTCGGATTGAATCGCGCGGAGAGTGGGGCCATGCGCGCTTCGGCGTGCACGTGTTGGGTATGTAGCTGGTCCGCCTGCACACCCAAATTCAGGCGCAGACGGGGTGGATAGTTTCCTATCAAGCACGAGTGCGTTCCACCCAGCGGTGGGGGCACGGCCGGGGCAACAATGAGGCAGCCGGTCAGGGCGAGCTGCAAGGTGAAAAGCTAGCGCTCGCGCCGTCAGGGAGTGGTCCGGGCGCATGGTCGAGCGTGAGTTTGAGACATCAGTATGGCCGGCGCGAGAGAAAGACGAATCGGTACGAGGTTGCGAGGACGGAGAAGCAGGTACTAATGCGGATGGTCACAGTGCGGGCGCAGACAGCGTACCTCCACATACGTAGTCTATCTAATCCTGATAAAAACCACTGTTTAAGAGCGAGCGAGCCCAAATAAACAAAATAAAGACATACCATTAGAATAGTCCCTATAACGCCCCCACGGTCTGACCCCGAATCCCAACCCAACGCTCATAAAAGCGCCCATCTACCTGCCTGTAGCCGTAGCCCGCGGGTATGACGGATGGAAAGTTTGTCAGCGGGTGCAGACCGCGACCCACGAGTTTATCCCAAACGGCCCACCCATATACCAGGGCGCCACAAACACACGCCGCCTTTTGATCCCAGGGCAAACGCGTGGGATAGGTGGAGAGGCGGCAGTGGCAAGGGCAAACGCGAGGGGATAGCGCCGAAAACGTGTTGAGTCCGACCTGACTCGGTTGGGGACGTTGGGCGAGGTAAGGGGATGGGGTAGATGTGCGTGGACCGTAGTTCTTGTTGCTCCAAGTTATGGTCGCGCTTGAGATGGCGCTAGCCAGAGTCGAAGGGCGACCGGGCTTGATTGTGCGAGCGAGGTTTCTCTGGCCCGGGTCCTCTCGATCCTACTAGAGCAGACTAGCCCCGCTTGAGACAATATGCGAGTCACGGGTGGGCGAACTAGGTGTAGCAAGAAATTAGCTGTGAGTCATCATACCGCACACGTAGTGAGTATATTCCTCACTATCTCTGATATCCATCCATTCAGCCACGCCAGGCGAATGTTCATGAGTAGTAATACGGGCCACACATGGAAAACGGTTGTCGCGAGTGAGTGCGTTGGTGGGGAATGTTGATCAACCTGCTGGCGCGTCGGAGCCACTTGCATGAGCAACCAAGGTGAGTTACAGAAGACGATCGTATACTTCCGTCTTTACAATACCAACGTCGATGGATCTGACCTCTCACGCTTGACAGGCAGTGCCGATATCCCTCTCTGGGCCTTGGGGGCCGAGAACGTCGTACATGATTGATGGAGAGGTGAGGGAACATTACAGTCACGTGGTCTGGAGCTTTTCGCTGCACTAAATCATGACCAGCAAGCGCCGCCTGCTTGTATGCGCTGGACGCATTGTGGTTTAATACGATTACCAAAGCAAATTTTTGTTGGGGTGTTCTTGCGCCCATGCAACGAATAAATACCCCACTTGTTGCCTCCAAATGTTGTCAATTGTGCCTTTTCCGTGGTCAATGCGCCTCTGCTATTAACCCGTCGTTTACTCACGACCTGCTGCCCATATTGTACTATCACGACCCATTCGTCAATCAACTCCACTGACGCCAGCCCAAATCTCATCCACCAGCCTGGCTTGTGCCCATTCGTAGAGTTTTCTGATGGGTATGTTCACGCATCACACGTGTCCTTAACTCACGTTGTATTGCGTGTATCCGCCCACCGATTTCCTCGCAATCACAAGGCATTCATGGTGAGGTTCGGATCAGATTTAACCGCAACACGCTGAGTGCATGCACATTGAGCTTGACAGATGGAACAGCCCGCTGGTGTATGTGAAAATGATAATGTACATGCGTTGGTAACCGTGCATATTATAGCTATAATGATAATATAGAAACAGAAATAAGTTACGATCAACATATGCACTCGACTAACTTCTAAAGCGAGTAGTAACCGCTCGAAACTTGCAATAAAAGTATGTGAGAACTCATCTTTGCCGGTAAACATGTACTCACGCTTAACGCAGGCTATCCGTTACGGTTGTTGAGCTGTCTACGCCAATGATCCAATACGTTGAACGAGAAGTACGAACTATAAGTATTCAAATAAAAACGCCGGTGTGTTGCAAGGAGGTCAGATGCCGAAGATATCTCGGCGTATGGTTCATTAAGCTTGTAAACCGGCGTGAGGTGACAGGTCATTCGGACTGTGGATAGAGGAACGACAGATGTCTGACGAACTAGCGGCCAATCACGCTCCATTCGGTGGTTTGTTGTAAAGAGACCGTGAGGGAGGCGAGGCCCGCCTGAGAACGGACCAAAACGTTCAATATAAACCAATTTCTTTGAATAAAGGAATTGAAGATGTTTAGGCAATTTGAAGATTGCGCGTACACGGCCCGCCGTATACCCTTGCAAGATAGTTTATAAGAGCTAGCGATATAGGAGTTAAAAACACTCACTCTGTAAGCCCTGCACTTCAGGGTTGGCAACGAAGAGAGCAGTGTCAAACGTGGGATAGCGGGTGATGCGATTGTGCGCGTCGCGAGCAGCCGGCATTGCACGAATACTTTGGGTAACAGGCAAGTCTGTAGGGACGAACGGTAGACAACCATGCTCAAGTTTACACCTGGGCCATACTAGGAACTCGTCTTTCTCGCTCAAAGGACGTTTGGAACGCGAGCCGGTGCGAGCAAGGAGGAAATCTTGCACAGCCTCAAGGAGATGCTCAGCGCCATGTGTCCTGATGAGATAATCAGCGGACCGTTTGGTGTGTGCCGCATCGCTTGCGGTCGACACCATTGGTTTTGGATGCCAGACCAAGTCGTCCCTCCACTTCTGCACAACCTCGGCGCTTCCGTTTGCTGCTTGCTTGACGGTCTCAAAAACTCCGCCATCCTTCGCGCCCAGATCGCCTCCAAGTTCTTCGTGCTGCCCCTGTTCGTCGTCTATGATGGGTTCAAGGCTATCAGGTTTAGCTTCTGGTGGCAAAACACCAATACTCGACAGGTGAGTTCGTAGTAAGGCCCAAGACTCCCGCCTCTGCAGGTATTTAGTCATCTGGGGAAGCTCGTTGACATGGTTCGACGCACGCCATCCAGCCTTGACGTATTCGATATGAAGCCGCTCGGTTGCCTCGGTATTGAAATTGTCAGGGGAACCCAGCTCCCGAATCGCGTGGACATAGTGAGAGAGCATATGAATTTTGGCCATTCTGGTGAAGCCGCAGTCTGATTTGTATGCGCCTGACTGAATAAAGATGTCTTTCAGGTCATGGAACCCGATTCGATCCTTCTCGAGCTCCTGCAGGTCATCTTCGGACAGTAGTGGTAGGTGGGCTCGGTACATGAAATCGACTATATGCCGAGCAGCTCTAACCGCCTTCGCCTCGTCACAACCTGCGGTAATAGACATAAAAACCTGAGCGAGCGCTTTTGATTCTTCGCCCGTCCATCAACTGATGCAAGTTTTCCCATTCGTGAAGTGTCGCAAACCGCTAGTACGCGGCATACCCGTCAACCAGGCGTCAAACCGAGGCTTCTTTATGAAATGGGTAAGCCACGCATTGATATGCTCGCCAAAAACCCCCTTGTGTAACTGGTGGAGCAGGTCGGGGGCGATCGAGTTGGATATGTTAGCGAGAGGTAGACCTTCCCAGAAGGGTTTGGTTGGACGCAGACCAAGTCTGTCGAGGGCGTCTCGTTCGCCAGCTTCGTAGGCATCCCAAGCGGTACGTCTTTCAGCATTGCTTCGAACCTCGTACTGATTTCGGCCATCCCCACGTTCGGCGCTAGGGACAGAACAGACGGGGCATCGATTATCTAGGGAACAGGCAACCAACGTCTGATCCTGGTAATCGCCAATAAATGCGGCTAGGATTGGGAAGCACAGCCGCACGCCTCCATCGGCGCATTTCATTTCGACTCCGTTGGTTCCAGCATCATGTAGTGGCCGAAGCATTGCGGCGACACAGTCATGGTAGAACTGCCAACCCGCCTCGCCTGTAAGACCAGTGACCGGTACGTATCCAAGGAGCATCATTCCGTGTTCGGATGGTTTACGGCGCAAGTCCTTGCTGATGTTTCCAATCGATATATAAACAGGCCACGCTCGTTTATTCCCACTAACTTCTGATAGATTAGTCTTGTCGGATGAGATTATTACTGCAATAACTGTTGCACCACGACCAAACCCCAGGATATTCTGGCAAGTTAAAGGTTAGCCTCTATGCGTGATATAGTACAAACAACCAGTTTCCTAACCTGTACTCTCCACCACCAGTTTGCCGTACACATCTCTCCGTAGAGTCGCTTTCCACCAGGTCCAGACGTCCATTGGACAGGTGCGTACCGTATGCACCCAGAAAATCTTTGCGTAGATATCAGTTGCACAATGATCGCAATAGGATCTCTCGCTGGTACGTCAGCGAGCACTCCGTCAGGTCGTGGTACTAGTAAAGTTGACCAACCCGGCCCGCGTGGCAGCTGGTCAACGTCGTTATTGAATTCGCGGACATTATTCCATGGGATGCCCGGGTTCTATCAGTTTGTGGTAAGCTCATAATCACCGCCTAGTTCGGTTCGTATACTCACGTCCTGCTTAAAATATTCATCTCTATCGGCATCGCTCACACGCGCGTTGCCGAGCCAATTCCCCTTTTCGAATACCCGTATGTCCTCCCACTTTCGATCGTATAGCGGGCGAATTTCATCTTCAACGGGCTCCCATCGAAGCACGCCACCAGCCGTAGGGTCAGGGTGTAGTTTTTGGTGGATCCATTCGCGAGGAGGTTTGGGGGCGGGATTGGGTATTATCGTGGGGACTTCATGGTGGCGTGGTGCTGGTACCTGCTCGGGGGTATGTATCCTCACACGCTTTGAGGCTCTTTGACCATCTTTCCCAAAGTCATTAGGTAGTGGTCGTTTGTCTATACTGCGCTCAAGCCGAGGCGCGCGCGGACTAAGACTTGGCGGTAGGGGTTGAGCGGCAAGGGGGGGGTTTATTGCTGGCGGTACTTCTGGTTCGCTCACAGCTGGTAAGCGGGAGGACCTTAGTTCCGTGATAATCTGCTGTTCCCATCGTTTGGAGTTCTCCGCCTTCTGGATGGCACAGCGCGGAGTCTGTGAGGCGTGACTGTCCAAACCTCGAGAGGTCGGAAATCGTTTTGGACACGAAGGACACTGGTATCCGTGCTCGGGTTCGGTCATTGGTTGCTGGTTGGTGAGTTTAGCAGCTCAGTAGTTTGGTGAAGGAAGTCCAAACACTGATAGCAGCGATGCCGAAATTTTACTCGAGCGTTTCTGTGGTTTGTGATTCAACCAAAAACAATGGTTCAAGGTAACTAAGCGTAGTCACTTCATGTATGCAGCTAGCTACTAACCAGAATTGGATTGCCTTCCGCAGGCTATTTGCTAACCGTTTGTAGCTTTACATCAATCCATTTGCTGCAACATGAGGAGCGGGGCTGGACCAATTTGTCGGCGCAATACAGGAAGCGTCCGGCCATTCTGTAAGTTAATGCATCCAATGCAACGTACAAATTTACACATTTATAATGATTACATGGAGTACTTTAGCCAATGTTGGCTTTGATGTGCGCGTTGCCGCGCTCTGGTGCCTTCTGTTAGCTATTTAGGGGAGACATAGCTAGCTGCGTCTTGTAGCACTGACCTTACTCCTCGTCGTGAATGGGTTTGATTGTTGAGCGACTTGTCACAACGGAGAAACGGCGTGATCCCACAAATTTTCATTTCAAGTCACCATCGCACCCAGCGTTGGAGCCAATTGCTTCAAGGCGAGTAATTTGCCACAGCTCCAAATCAAACTAACACAAAAGAGTCTAGAAAATGCATTGATAGGGGAGTGTAATTATTGGCAGGTAGCTGAAGTTTCGGGCAGCGGCATGTCGTTGCGCTTATTCAAGCCCGAATGGGCAGCACATGTGCGCGCAAAAGCCAGGCCAGCTTGCGCGATTTCCACAGACTAATACCGCAGATCGACTCCTGACAGTTACTTCCAGATCGTGGTGAGCAAGGGCTATGTTAGTCTGCTGGACGTGTCAGGCCTATATATAAATTTGAGCTGTTGTACGTGGGTCGCATTGTATCTCTTACCATCCCACTCAGACCCGCCAACTACTCTAGCAGCTTACGATATGTCCAACCCAACACGACCCAAGCGGACCATCCATATTCCCAAACAGGCAAGGGATTATGGTATGTACAGTATCACCGTTCATCTTTAGTATCACGGCCCAAATGTACGGCTTCCAGTAATGAAACATTTACGAACGACCGCTCAAGTGGCCGCTCCCGTAAACCCTGGAGTGACCAATACACATACGACGCCAACGGTGGCTCCCGCCTCCGGTAGTTCATCTCGTATTTTCGTTACTCGACTGCTTACACCGATCACCGCGCAGCAGCCACGCACAACACCTCGTCCGCCGCCCCGAAAACCAAACCAAAACCTAAAAAGAAGCGGCCAGTTCGCTCGGTATCCCCCGGTATTTCGGACGCAGAACGTGAGCGCAAACGTCGAGCAAAAGGCAAGGGACGAGCGGAAGAACGCGATATACTTCTGGGTGAGTTTTCTCCATTTTATTTCTCACCGAGTTCTAACCCTAAACATCGGGCTACAATTAAGACCACCAACTTGAAGAGTTGGACTCGCCTACTGAACGGTTTGAGTGGCTATATGCCGCCTTGTTGCAGCGCGACACCGAAGATTATAGACCACTTGGCCTCACCCTTCATGAGCTTGAAACACGTTGGAACACCGGCATGCCAGCGATCAGGTACCAAGTAAAACAGCCAACATTTGTAAGTACAGCATATCTACGACTTCAAAGCACCCATTTTATCTATTAAGTTGCTCCAGAACTCGCCTAGCGGAGCGGGAGAACATGAAAATTCTGAGCCAGCACTCGTTAAGGACGTCTCGCTTCCCGATGCACAAACTAGCAGCCAAACTCGAACGCGTCGGTTCCCTCGGAACGTATCGCAAGGCGTTGCATCCTATGTTTCCAGCACTTTGGATGCTCCACCAACTCCGGATCATGTGCTCCGCTATCCACCGACCCGAGGTTAGTTTCGAGCCTCACACACCTCTCCCATATCTTACATTCTGAACCAGATGCAACACCTCTATTAGCTGGTAGCAATGTAGCAATTGGTGTGTTAGCTTTGTATTAATCACCAACCCTGCTAACAGTTGCGCAGAGAATGTACAACAACACGGTGGCACAGCGCGAACCGTATCACCAGCTACGTTGGGTCGGCCTCCTTATCGATTCTGCGTTACGCCTGTACCACAACCACGATTCGACCCTTTTCAACATTGGTTTCGGCTCCAAAAACAGACGTCAACTGGACGCTCCGCAGGCAAATCAACTTCTGCTCACCCACCTTCTGCTCGTCCACCTCTAGCTCATCCACCTCCGGCTCGTCCACCTTCGGCTCGTCCACCTTCGGCTCGTCCATCTTCAGCTCGCCCTATCTCGGCGCACCCATCTCCCCCGCCCTTTCCAAGTCCCAGACCACCGTTGGCAGTGCCTGATCGAGAACCCACTCAATCCTCACATCGCGCACCCTCAGCAAATGAGCCACGTGCCGCACAGGCTGAGCAAGCCACGATACAGGCGCAGCACTTGCACGTTCCACACCATGCCCCATCTGGCCCAATACCATTGTGTCCCTTAATTCCAGACCCACCCCTCGAGGAAGAACATCGTCCGGCTCAAGAGAATCGCGGCGCCCACGCAGATGATGGTGAGTTTACGCTGATATTCACAACCGCTACTGACTACTCCTCGTAAGATGGTAATATTCCTTTACTAATACCACGTGGGACCATGAAGCAGCGTGCGCAGTTACGCAAGTTCCCGACCCGGGTTCAGCCACTAGTTGCAGCATTTGAAGAGCGAATGCTAGTGCGTGGGATCACTGAGCATGGGTTTGCGGATGTTGCTCCTGCTCACACCCAGCCAAATGACGCTGGGGAGGTATTTGTTGGGCATATTTTTGATATTTGGGCGATCCAAGAATGGGCTGAAGTAAACCGACTAGGGCGCCCTGGCTTGGAGCCACTTGAACTCTATGCAGAGTATAAAGTATATGTACGTGTTTTATACACTTTATACCCGGTTTGAGTCTAGTGATTTCATAACTTTTCTGTAGGCGAGGCACAGCTTCACACATTTTTGAAATGACATTATGAGTAATATTTTTAGTGCTGTACAAGCTACCTACAACCTGGAGGACGGTACGACCGATGAGCTGAATGCCCGTAAGGATGTGGCAAAGTTGTTGGACGATGCATTTCACTCTCCCGTAGGTTCATGTTGGAGTATCACAACAGAGGCTAACTTTAACCCCGCAGAATCTTCGATACCCAGATAAATACCAATACCACCATCGGATAATCTGGAATAGTATACGCCGCAGCCACTTCTATAATAGGCAAAGCATTGGGTACCGATATGCTAAAAAGTTTCTGCCTATACCGCTCCCAACGATTGCGCTTCACACAACGGTTGTAAGTACTTGCTATATTGAATTTACTCAAGCTCACCCCACACAGATTCATTTTATAATTTCTCTGTTTAGCACCGGTGTATTCAAGACAGAACGAATGGACGCCAGCAGGCAGCTACGATACTTTGAATACTATCTCGAGAATCTTAACGACGCAATACAGCCGCAAAACAAATACAAAAAGCGCACTACTACACTTGTGAACGAAATGTTTGACTTTTGCTAGTGAGCCCTTTAATCCACTGAGTTTTACACATCGGCTCACGTTTAAACTAACTCACAGTCGTCCAACACGGCCAACTGGACCAACCAGGCGAGAGCGAGTATACGAATCTGATTCTGAAGATGAGTATATCACATCCATCTCGATACCGCCAGGTTAGGGGTCCCATTCAGCTTCTACGCATAGAAACTAATATAAGCTCAGTCGCCGAGCAACCTCAGCAGCGCAGTGAGTCACCTGTGAGGTCTAGACCTCAGGTCCAGGAACCGAGTCCTCCTCGAGCTGGTCCCTCTCGCTGGCGTGACTTCCGACATCGGAGAATTGAGAGTGATGAGGAGGAGCAGTAGAACGGTGCGATAGTGAAATTGAAAATTAAACCAGAGCCATCGATACGGAATATGTACAAACTTGTAAAGCAATTCACGAGACGCAAGCACAAAATCTTCACTTCGTCGCCAGAAGCGTTCCTTGTTAGCAATAAACTCCCAAAAGTCGTCACGTCGAAGGAGCTCGATCAGTGATTACTAGCACTACGTAATAGTGGGCGAGCCTCATGCATCAAGATGCGAGGACTGGAATTCCGCAAAGCATACGCGCGGGTTGGAGCTTTGCAACTGATCCTGTACAGCGCCGCGGTCTCTGTGGCCACAGCAGCCGCGACGGCCGCAATTGAGTTAAAGATCGTGAAATATTGCCTTCAGCTTGGCGCTCGAAAGCGACTGGTAATTGGAGACCTGGAAAGATATTGAAACAAGTAACCGTGCTACTCTACTGACGCTGCTCACTACTCTTACGTCAACAACGGCGAACCCATCCGTGACTCTGCCAAATCCGCCGGGGGGTGTGAGCGCTTTTGAGAGCTCACGAGTGCGCGAGCGCCGCAAGCCATGCCCTCCCTAAGCGAGTACGTACGAGAGTCAGCCCAAAACCCCGAGTGATTGTGGGTACATACGATCGCTCACGCGCACTGCACTAACGAGCGCTCACGAGGACGCACGAGCACCGTGCTCGTGCGCACTTATATTTGAATCGGATTTATCAGGTGGACTCTTTCTGATTGTATCAAATCAACCACGCCGGGGTAATGTTACTCATGATGCATATGTATCAAATTATAACATGTACATGTATGCGTAGGAATAATATATATATATATATATAGATTGACACAGACAGGCATGCTACGACATGTTGGTTCGTTGTGCAGCGCCAGAAGAGATAGGCACAGACCCGCAGTCAGCAATACGCACCATAGCACAGATCCCGGTCCAGATTGGAGGATAGATGACAGTGAAACGGGTGTTGTGGAAGGTGGCCAGGATGTATGGAAGTTGATGTTTTAATGTTAGAACTTAGTGAAACGGTAAGAAAGCATGATGCTTACCAGCAGAATCTATAATCGGGAACCAAGCCCTTCCAGTGGTAACCGTGGCAGCATACCTAATGAAATCAAGGCCAAGGCGTTGGCGCTTGCAACGAAGCTATTAGTAGACTGAATGGGTTGACTTGAGCTAGACTGGCGCACTTACAAGGCTTCCCAGAAGTAGGAAAATGGTAAGGAGGGGTTGACGGGCGTGCCACAGCAATATTTGGCGAGGCATGAGCCGAAAATAGTTAGCCAACTTGTTGAACCAACTTGTGTCGCATTTGTAGCAGTAAAAAATGCGTACCTCTTGAATGGTATTCTATAGGTGGCTAGACGTTGAAGAGGATGGTTCATCGGTCCAAGTGGCGGAGAACAGTGTAGTGGCAAGTTGGTTGGGTGGGCAGCGTTGAGGGATGGTGGGACGGAGCGAGTGTGAAGGCGCGATTGGGCTGTAGTATATGAGGGGGAAGACGGCAATGCGGTGCGGCGGTCAATTAGTAGCTCTCACTGCCTAGGCGCCGGTCGTGTGCTGAGCAGACAGCACGAATTGCTTGATATCTCTTGTCAAGGGGCACTTTTTGGCCCATAAATATCACCATTCGACGCGCAGCGCAGATGCGCATCGATTGATACCACTCACGTAGTAGGAAACCCACCTATTCGTCCGATAGCTTGAGCCTGCCAAACCGCCCAGCGCTTCCAGCAGCCGCAAATCGTCAGCTGCGAGGATCTAGCCACTTATTCTTCTCCACGACCAGTCCCGTCCTCTTCCCTTCCCGCCCGCCTCCGTCCTTGCTCTCACCCTGCCAGTCGCTCTTCGGAACATGCACGCAGCGTGCCCTGGCAGCATTGCTGCA
>WSTJ01001280.1:0-13756 GCA_019623705.1 Ceratobasidium sp. 428 | reverse complement strand
AAGGTCTTCCTATTCGGCGACGCTGCCCTTGAGGGGCAAATCGAGGCCATTAGGTCGGAGATTCGCGGCAAGGGAGTTCTTCTTACACATCTCACGGCGAGGGAACAAGCCGCTGAGAGCCTGAAAAAAGAGAAAGCTGAGGCGGAGAGGGCGAATATTAAGCAGCAGCAGGAGGACGCAAGGAAGGCGATCATAGCTCTCAACAAGCTTCTCGACGACATCACTCGCGACTGGGCCACTCCGGCCGACCGCACCATTGGTCACATCGTTTTCTCTCCCCGTCTCGATTTCGGCGTTGGACCGGATCGGTACATCGAGGATTGGGCTGTGGTCGAGATCGACCGCTCTCGCATCGACAACACCAACTTCATTGGTAACTGCATCGACCTCGGCACCTCCATTGCCGTGGAAGAGTTCACCTCGTGGATGTGCCCGCACCCGACCAACCCGCCCTCGTTCAAGTATCCCGGTAACCGGCTCTTGAAGTTCTCTGACACCATCCCGGACGGCTACTGGATGGGTGAGCCCGGCAAGAAGACGCTCAACCACGACCCCGTCATTATGGTCATCAAACGTGGTGGCACCTCTGGCTTAACGGTTGGACGCCTGAACTCTATCCGTTCCGTCATTCGCTACTACTTCAAAGGCCAGCCGAGTCAGCCGACGAGGGAGGTCGCTGTCTACCCCCGCGGCTCTTGGTCCGGCCCCTTCTCTGAACCCGGCGATTCAGGTTCGGTCGTTATCGACGGTAATGGCAGAGTTACAGGCATCCTCACCGGTGGTGCCGGGGCCACCGAGCTGTTGGACTGCACCTACGTTACATCTATCAACTTCCTCGTCAAGCGCCTCCAGGAGCGCGGCTACAACCCTAACATCTTCCTCACCGCCGACGATCTCCAAACAACTGTTACGTATTAGGGAATAAAAATAGGCGGTAGCGGAGAGCATACAAATCACAAGTACCAAGCGTACGTATAATACATGAGGAGTGTGTAAAGTACCGAAAGTAATGCATGGCATGATTCGACGCGCATATAAGCGATAACAAACGCCAACAAATACGAACTGCCACTAAAAAACCATAAGCCGTCCTACATGATACATCCAAAAATTTTCCTATCTTGATTTCTACTTCGGGTCCCAGTATTTTGTACTCGCTCAGTCCTATGTAGTAACGAGTCGGTAACCTCTGTGTGAATACCTCTCATACTCACAGGTCTGCTTATGTGACCAACGTTCCTGTCCAGTCGACCATCACCCAGTCTTGCTGAGATCTGATCTCGTACTTGTCTGTAGACGTCGTGTAACTTTCATCGATGTCTATAGTACGATATGAGTCATTGAATTTTGTACCGCATCTGGTACGCTTAGGCGGATTGGTAGTGTCAACACAAGATTGGCTCAAACCGATCAACGGCAGAGTTGGAGTCGTAATGAAAGTTTCTTTGGCTGTTGCATAGGTAGATGCGGTCGACGCAGAAATTCGATGTTCTATTTGAGAACTACGGGAGTAGTGCGCTTCCGAGATAGTGGCTTGCATTAAACTGAGACTGTCGCTGCGAGAGCAACTTTCAGGCGAGTGCGGATCGTGAACCAGCTATATGCATCAAGTCAGAGCCCAAAGTTCACGGCTAGCTGTTTGCTGTAATCTTACCTCCATTATGTTGCGAGACCGGTAAGCCGCGCCACCGCCAGGGAAGTCACCAGCTCTGCGTTTAGAGGTGTTGAACCTGGAAAGTCTGCCCACTCCAGTGTTTAACTGTCGCCGGCCCAAGCGGGCCGAAAGGAAACCATAGATTCCACTGCGAGGGCTTTTTATGCCCTCCAGATCACTAGGGAGGCACTATTTTTTGTCTCAAAGTAAGTCTTAAACCCGATTCTAGACATCCAAACTTACTGCTCTATCATCTAAGGTAGGTGGTGAACTATCATCGTCACTAGCGAAGCAGTGGTACTATGGCAATAACAGTCAATTAAAACAGGAAACACGGCTTGCGCTAGGAGCACACATACCATGCTTTTGAACAAGGGGGACGTATTCTTCTCGACAACTGGAACGAGACCCGCGGCTCTCAACCCAGCGCTAATGCTGAATTTCTTCTTGCATGTGTGGTTCATTGTGACGAGGGATTGATTTGCTTTGCTAGAGAGTCTACCTTAGACAAGGTTGATTATAAGTGAAGAAAGCCACATTACGAAGGATGAAACATGATGGCCAGCTGCGACCAACCTCCATCTTACGAAGCACTACATAGAGCCAATCTCTTTCTATATGAGGATATGTTTTAATCTCTGCGTCTTCGTTCAACGTCATAGATGCTAGCAGGAGTCAAATGCACACGCTTGAGGTAGAGTCAGGGCGGTGGTGAAGATAAGGTGAAAATGGTCGCGCTGATGAAGGCGCTGCTTTCACGCTGCTTTATGCATGTTGAGGAAGCGCCATCAAGCGTTACTTGTAACCTATTCAACCTCAGCGCTCGTCAAAATCGAGTTGACTTCACCCATGATAGTGTGTTTGGGCTCTCTGCCCATCACTCCAGGCAGATTGATATGTGATACCAACTGTCTCGCTAGGAATGATGTGCACCTGTCGCCTCTCTCCTTGACGTATCATGACAGTTCGTTTCAACTTTTGAAACCAGAAGTAGATTAGTAGCGGGCAGTAGCTTACCCGTTCAGTTAACGAGAAGCAGGGGCACGCGAGTGCGAGTAGGCGCAGATAAAGGTCGCCTACAGCGGTAATGTCAAGAGCAAGCACGAGGCCGAGACTAGATGTTAACTGCGTACAGGCACCCCAAGGTCGCGCTCAAACAGTCCCAATGCACAACAGGCGACCGCAATATCTCCACCCTGCTATCGTTGAGTTTACAACTTAGTATAGTGTAGGTTGGCTACTTTTGTTATGTTTACAGACTTTATTTTATTTTATTTGTAGCAAATAGCTGTACCTATTACATGAACGCAGTCGGCCCATATGTCCCGTAGTCCTTCCAAGTTCACCATATTTGTTCGGTTTTGTGCATGGAGTTTACGGAAGCGCTACGGCTCTCGATCCATCATGATACCGTATGGGCTGGTATGTTCGCAAAACCGATATATCTCGTCCATGACAAACGAAGCGAAGAATCGGCTATCATTCGCCTGCGTCTAGCTTAGTGAGAAGAATATGGATAAGAGAACACAAAAGCTACACTTACGTTTGACGGCGAGTTCTTGCGAGCCAGATCGAGGACGTCCAGTATAGACGAAAATGGAATCGCCTCCTCGATTGCCTTCAAACGTGAGCTCTCATTTTTGATACCCAAAAGACCGTATTTATTGGAGGACACGACTGCCATGTCTAAGTACCGGTCGACCAAGGATTTATGTCGCCCCGCAGCAGATTTCGGGCTGGAGTTTGCCGGGCATCGTTCCAAACGCATCCATATATCCTTTTTGCGCAATTTGGAGGAAAAGACCAGCTGAGACAGCATGAAATGATCAGTCCCAGCCTCAGACCCATACCATTCCATGCGAGCAACAGTCATTTCGCAAATTCTGGACGCCTGCCAGCATTGACGAAGGCTTGCGACCGGTATCTCCCAGCCCCGAGGGCCGCCAGTTTGCCGTTTGACCGACTTTAACCTAGGGACATTAACCGCGGCAAGGACAGCCGACGTTGTTGGAGCAATACTTGCGGTTGTTCCCGCAAGACTGAGGCTGATTGAAAGTAAGCTCGAAGATGTGACAGGAAGCTCTCCCGCTGTCGCGTAGGAGTTTGCTGTAAACACTGATACCCGCGACGCTGCCTTAGACAGACTCGTGGTCCCTACGGGACTGGAAGTTCCTCCCTGGCGTTCCCTGGAGCAGTGTGCCTCCGAGAGGCTGGCTTGTATCATACTGAGACTATCGTCTCGCGTAAAGCTTGCAGCCGGTGAAGAGTCGCTACGGACAGGCTATATGCGCGAATTAGAACGCGGAGCTCGTAAGTGGTTTTGGGCACGTGTGCTTACCTCGATGGTATTTTGAGGAGGCCAAAAGATCTGGCTGCTATCGGTAAGATTTGTGGTCGAAAGGTCTCCGGGTTGTCGGCCGACCGCGTCGACTAGGGCAAGAGATAGGGGGCGAATTGGTCGGACAGCCATAGGGCCTTCCCGATTGAAGACGCCGTACCAGCTCGCACGCTTTCGCTGACCATAGCGAGTGGGAAGCGAGTCAAAATCCCTACTGCGCGGGCTACTGGAATACCCTAAATTGTCGGTGACGAGCTCCTGATGCTAGCTGGTAAGCAGATCGTGGAGCTTTGCGCTGGTTATCTACACTCACCCTGGTGATATCTTGGGCGCCAGGTGGTGAAAGGTTGGGACTCCCAGTAGAGCGACGATACTGTTATGTGAGTCTCAGATTGCGACGAATGTCAAGGTTGAAGGCTGCGACTCACTATCCTTGTCCCACCAGCCGCGAAAACATTACTCACATACTCCAACCCAGCGCTAATGCTGGATTTCTTCCTGCGAGAGTAGTTCGAGTTCGTCAGAGCGAGCAGCATGATTTAACCTGTTAAAATTATGAGGGTATTTGTGGCGGATCATAAGTAAAATGTGTACCTTGAGAGGGATTTGGATTCAATGGAGGTCACTGTGCACGGTGAGCAGTGGCTTAATGAATGACATGCCTCATGGTCCATTATACGTAGGGTCCGCCGATCTTTGCAATTGTGACCCGCAATGCTTGGAGCCCTGCCTCCAAGTATGGATGCTGTTCGCAACGGGATTAGTGTAGGGCGGTGAAAACAGCCAGATTAAATTCAAAAATCGTTGGGCCTTGGGGGTACTCCCTAGGCGCCCGGCGTTAGTTGCAGACATATGGTGCTTGGGCTCATAGCGTACACCCCCATCATAAAATCCCCATGGATCCAAATGCAGCAATAACTGTCTCGTTAGGAACGCTTAGTACAGGTAATCTCTTATCGCGCCACTCATACCTACTTTAACTCACGTTCGTTTAGCATTTGCTGGCGCGCTTGGCGGCGCATCTTATGCTCTAGTTAAATCCCAACCACCTTCGCTCATGGGGTTCGCAGCGGGGATAAATAGCGGGATTGCAGGGCTCACATTCTTCGGTATAGTGCCTTACGTTTTCCTCTTCTAAAAGCCTAACCATTCGAATGGATGAAAGCGCTTAGAGAGTACGCTATAAGTCCTGCACTCGTTCTCTCACTCGACACACCTGAATACGCCCGACGAAGAGCCAGCCTTGGAATCCCATCCCCTTTCCCTTCTTCCAGCTCTACAGCTGGAACGCCCTCGGACGAGCTTCGTATAATCCGCCAGACTAAACTACCGGACACCGCGATATCAGGAGCCGTGACGGGGGCTGGTCTGAACTACTGGAGACGTAAGCGAGTCGAATTTACATCGGATAGAACTGACTAATTTGTAGGAGGTGTACGCGGGATCGCCCCTGGAGCAACAACTGCCGCGCTGGCATGTACATTCCTTCAATACCTGGCCAACGAATTAGCGGTGCAACGCATTCGATACGTTGCCAACACACCTGCTCCTGCCTCTGTTGCTTCAACACTCCAACCCATCTCTGCCACCATTACTTCGCCTTCAGCCCCCACCCCGCCGCCTAAACCTCTCTCTGAAAAGATAGTAGACACCATCTCTCACGTAATACCCCTTACCCGACTTGACGACAAAGATTACCTTCAACGGCTCGAACACAGGCGCGACGTTCTTGACGGCAAGATCGACCGACTCCAACAAGAAGTTTTATCGCCTTCGTCCAAACCTTCTTAGAGTTTGAGGAGTAGGAGAATAAAAACAAAATATCAATTCTAAAATATCTAATCGTTGCGGTCGTCTCAGTCAGGCTATTAAGCGCATACGAGAACTCGAAAGGTAAAACGCAACTATAAGATAGAGTCAAGTAAATCCGATACAATCAAAAGAGTGTGCTGCATAAAAATCGAACCAGTCCAAGCTTCAATACCACCACCAAAGATTGACACAAACACTTCTTTAGAGAAGAGCAAGAACAGCGGCCAGGGTTGCACCAAAGACACCCATCCCGGCAACGGCAACGGAGCCAGCACCGTTGGTGCCGGGAGTAGCGCTGGCGCTAGCACGAGAAGTGGTAGCGGCACGGCTGGCAGAGCCGGCAGGGGTAGTGGAACCGGCAGGGGTGGTGGCAGGAGCAGAGGTGGCAGGGGGGACAGAAGCGGCGGCAGAAGATGAATAGCCAGCATTCTGATCCTTGACAGTCTATGGGAGATAACATGAGCAGTCAATTGTCGCAAGGGAACAGGGAACATACCTGGTTGAAAGTGCCAGTCATGCCGGTGAGAGTGAACATGGCCGAGTAGGCAGCAGCCTTGTACGCCTCCATCCCGGGATTTGGATCATTCTTGTTGATGGATACCATCTTGATGAAGTATCCATTGTAGTTTTCACCTGCATTGGGGTCAACAGACCAGACAACGGAGCCGGTGCTGGCCGCATTGGTCACCGCGATAGGCCCTGGGCAGGTTTGTTGTATCTGGTTGCCAGTACACATAAACATATTGCAATCACCTGAGCAACAGAATTGTAAGAAAAACAGCACAACGCATAAGAATAGTCGTTTACCCATGTCGGCGAGCGTCGGGGCTTTCCCATCGTCAACCCAGGTAATCTGGCATGGCTGGCCACCGGTACAGGTGGTGGAAGCAACTGGCGCGGTGAACTAACGTAGAAAACATCAGCTACACATTCAACCCTCGAAAAAAAACATTACTCACGGAAGGTGCGGCGAGGGCAACGGGGGCAACGGCAAAGAGGGCAAGGAGAGAAGCAGCAGCACGCATGTTGACTATTGATTGTTTTATAGGTTTACTTGAAAAGAGAGTACGAGTTGGCTGGAAAGCGAGTGTGGGCGGCGAAAAGCCTAGCGCAAGTAAGTTCGTCGAGAGGGGGGAAGAAAAGTACGATGCAACACCGGACTCAACTTCTCGTTATCTTATAGGCACCTGATTTGCAAATTCGCGTTTCATGCGTGTCAGGGACGGGAATTCAGTTTCCAGACCTTCTTTTGGCCAAGACAAATATGAGCAAAAGGCATTTTTCTCGGCAGCTGCGGGCCTCAGGGCGCCGTCAGCCTGAGCTAACCCCCGCATACACGAGGTCGTGAGGACGGGGCGTACTCACGCAAAGGCGTACTTATTTAGGTTCAGCCGAATCATCCAAAGCGCCATAAATATCACAGGCGGCTGGTTATTATTCCGTAAATATAGTGCCTATGTAACCTGTTTCTCTTCTTACGCGGCGAAGGTGTCAGAGGCGTACGCTTACAGCTGGAATTACATCAAGAAACGATCATCTTTATTCCGCAATATTGTATACAAATAAGACAAGAACACTATGTCTGTGGCAAATGTGCTAAGGTAACAGCAGCTGGGGAGAAAGTACTTAGATACATTGAAGCCCTATGTGCAGGCTCGTCGAAAACAAAGGAAACGAATAAGAACAAACGAAAACAGCCCGCCCAGCATTAGAGCCGACTTGAGCTCGGACCGGCTATCGGAGGTTCAGGAACAACGGGAGCGGACTCGCAGTCTAGGAGCGGAAGCCCGTCTTCTGGGTTTTCGGGAGATTCTTCCCCCGAGTCCAAAGGCGGGAGCATGTAGTTTGCCGTCACTCCGATGCAGACGACAAGGATAAGCAATCCGATGATACCATGTCCGAGTAGGATTCCAAAGAACAATGCTGAAGGACAACTAGTCAGGATGTAAACAAAGCCAATTGTGTACCGTAGTACTCACCAAGGCCAACGAGGCATCCAACGCCTATCGAAACAGTAAAATTGAACCATGGCCGCGCAAACGTTCCGATCCAGGTCTTGACCAACATGTCATCATCACCAACGTCCGAGCCATCGTTCAAGAACCGCCCAGAAACCTTCCTCACAAGCGCAACAATCTGTAGCTCCTTCCATGATAACCAAGTATGCAATAGCCCGACCGGGAACGGCAAGTCCAGCACAAGGTGCAGCATCAATCTCAGCGCACTACGCCAAACTGCAGTCGAGCTCTCCATAAGAACGCACTCGGGCGCAGGCGGGTTTGACATGCACTTTTCAGCAGCCTCAAGTACACCAACCCGGTTCCCCAGACTAGGCTTACTGGCACCCGAGCTTAGGATGTATGCGACCCATATGTGGATGCCGATCACTGCAAATGTGTAGACCAGTAGTGCAATAGAGGCGAATGGTAAGTACCATCGCAAGAGGCAGGACCACGCGGGCTCTTCTAGTGCCGAGCCGGGGACAAGCTCCCGTTCCTCGCCAAGCTGACAAGCGAATTCGTGCGCAAAACACCGTTGGATAGCGAGCAAAGATGATCGAGCAGTCATGAAACCTGAGACAGTCTGACTCGAGTGTTAGTACTATCACAGTATTTCAAGAGGAAAATATCATGTACCTTAGAAGGACTATAAAAACACTTTATAAATAACCAGACCAAATTCCTAAAGGAGAACCACTCACCTAGCGGGAGCTTCCAGAACAACACCCTCGATCAGCCGGCACACGCCCTGCAAACTCGGCCGCCCAGACGAGCCATCCCTCGCCGTTGATAAATGGTGAGAAACAAAGGTCATCCCGCCCTCGCCCAAGTCCGCCCATGTCGTTAAAGCCGCAACCAACTCTGACCCGCGACTCCCATCACCCTCGATCCAAGGAGCAGCCATCTCATCCTCAGTAGCCCGATAGATTGTGACTTGTTGACGCGTGCCCAGGCTAAGACCTCCTGACAAGGGCTCCTTGGCGCTTGAGCTGTCGCTTGAGCGGGTGGGGTAGTCGATCCGGGCAATGAAGCGGCGCTGGCCAGCCATGAAGAAAAGGAGAAGATATTCTTGGAGGTATGGAAGTCGTTTGGATTTGCGGTTTTGGATCTCAGTTACATAGGCTCGGCGTAGGAGGGGGTCTTGGCGAATATGACTTGAGAAGAGTATATAGGTTGGCCCGAAATGAAACGCGGTTGGTTTAATTTACTTACCTGCAGAACGTGACGATGTCGGTTTGCCTGCGCGCTTGTCCCAATAGGGCACCTATAGAAAATAATAACCATAAATAACGCTGGACTAATTTCAGAACGATAGAGTGCATACTAGGTGGAGAGGCTTTCGGTGGCGGTGGACAAGCCACTATAGACCCGACCGCGATTAGTTCGAGTTTGTCCACTGCCTTTCTAACCTTGAACGCACCATGTTCAACCACACCTTCGCCTAACACCTCCAGCTCGGATTGTTGTCTTTCCTGTTGCGCCCTAATCCACCCTTCATGGTCAAACGTCGTAGTCCGAATGGCTGCACGAAACTGAGGGCGCGACATCGTGGTGGTGGTCGAGTGTAGAAGGAGGTTGGGAGTAACGAGATGACGGATGGGTGGTGGAGTAGAGTTGATAGGTCGCTAGTCGTTTGGTACTTGGATCACAATGATAATACAAAGGAGCACGAGGTTGTTGTCGCGTAGAGATGAGACACTTTGACCTAAAACAGGACGCCAATCGAAATTAGAGTGTGCAATACAACGAGCCTAGGAGAACCCGTTTAGGCAGGAGATAGTCACGTACGCCAGAAATTTCAAACGAAAGAGACCAGGGATTTTCAAGCTGTAGAGAGCTATATAAACAATAAATGACTGGAAGAGCGAAGCGTTCTCGCTCAGTTCAAGTAAATACAATCCAAGCGAAAGGGAACGAAGAGGGGGAGACGTAGATCTTGAAACACACCTCAACTCAGCAGATCATATAAATACTCTACCCCGTCGTATGTCGTAACGTCAAGCCGGCTCGGGAGGCACAGAGGAGGGGGGGAAGAGCCACAAAGGTTCAGAGAAAGAAAAGGATGTTGATGGCTGTTATATTATAATTGGCGCTGAGTGGTGCCACGCCGAATAAGGCAGTACAGACCCGATTGTCTATGTCCGCCGAGCTTATAGTTGTCGTGTAAATTGGCTGATGCACCGGATGATAGGCACGTATGATGGGCAGTTCACAGATGGCGTAGTTGCCCACTCGTTGCCCCTATGACTGGAACATCGACCGCCGATATAACAGCACACTGGCATTTTATGCCTGTCAGACTGTCCAGTGGGTCATTGCGGAATTATGGAAAGTTCAGCTTGCGTACGGCAGCAGAATTCCAACTGCAGATGGCGAGAAGAACGAGAACCAAGGAGAACGATTGGGTCATCCGAACCGGGGTCGGGGTCATGGCCACCCGCCGGCAATTAAATAGGAATATGCCGCTCGGCGTCTGATAGAGATCACGAGACCTGCCGCCTGCGTCCACTTCCTCGAGTGAGCGATCCGTTCAATTTATCCTAGCACTCTTAAAATCCTTCTAGATAGCTTACTATTAATCCATCAGAAACGAGATGATCCCCACGCTCGCTCGCCTCGCCCGCTCCACCCCCTTCAAACGCGCCTCCCAAGGCCTCTTCGATGGCCGCACAAAACAATACGGAAACAACGTCCCCCATTCCATGACCAAAACCCGACGTACTTGGCTACCCAACGTCCAAAATAAGCGCCTCTTTTCCGAAACACTCGGGCACCATGTGCAGCTCAAGGTGACCACCCGTGCGTTGAGGACGATCGACAAGTACGGCGGTCTGGATGGATACCTTGTGGGTGTGAATAATTTGAAGTTGGGAGAGGAGGGTATGAGATTGCGCATGATGATCAAGGAGAAGAGGATGGGCAAGATTCTAGATGTGTAGATGTGAGTTGTGAGTCTATATACCCCAGAGCATTTACTTACCGTTTCTTGCAACCCCGGTACCCGCACTTAGTACCAGTAGAAATACCCCTTCACTATTCAGACGCCCTATACTTATTGAATATAGCGGGACCTACGTTGAGGAGCCTACCTAGGAACGTTTGAACGACATTTAAACGGCCTGGACTTGGACGAAACCTCTCTACTGTGCAGTTGTAGAGCAGCAATACCCACAATCAATACATTCCCCGCTCCGATATGAACCTCACCGTATAAACCCCCAGCTCGATCGAGACCTGTGATAATGGCGTTGCACTGCTTGTTGGGCAGGATACGCTCAAACGTTCATCCGCATAAAACGTGTATCAAATGACCATTAAGTAGCTGTCCTACATGCATCTAGTACCAAAAGTATACAATACAAGCAAGCCATGGGCAAGCAATAAAGAACGAACGACAAACGACAAACGACAAAAAAAGAAGCGAAAACGAAAACGAAAAACGAAAACTAAAGCGAACGCAAAGGTTACCTCGAGTACTGTACTATATCTACAACAATTATACCTCCAATCCCGCAGAGAGAAAATGTACCATATTCATATTGTCAACGTAAACCTCCTTCCCCTCCTTCGAGGCTTAAACAGCTGCACTCGGCCGTCTAAACACTTCAGGTCGCTTCGTAGTCCGACCAACCGTCGCAGCACTCCCACTCGCCAATCTCTTCCACCACCCAGTCGGCCCACTCGACTCAGGCTCCTCCGTCTCCGTACCCCCATTCGGAACCTGAAGTAATCTGGCTTCAGCATCTTGCTGCGCTTTAGCTATCGACCAGGTCGAATCTAGTTCGCTCATCCCCGTAACATTCACAGTGCGTTTTCTGATCGGAGGTCTGGCAGGCGCATAGTACGCAAACGGACTGGGGTTCGGGTTCGTCGTCGGAACGGGATTAAACAGCGCCTCGATAATTTGCTCAGTGCGTGCAGTCGGACCGGGTGTGGTCGGACGAGTAAACGAGAGCGAGTGGGACAGGGTAGGCGTTCGCGAAAGAGAAGGTGATCGACCCCGCTAACGAATAAATCACAGATAAGGATACCGTGAGCCAACCACTCGCAGAGAAGACTCACGTTTAGACCAGGGGTCATAGGAAGATCGGGAGTAGTAATGTTGTAAAATGAAGAGGCCGAGCTGCTTGGGGACAAGTGAGGTCGGGCTGAATATGTTATGTTATGTTGTTAACATGATGTACCGCCAGGGCTGGATCAGCGCAGGCTTACAAGGTTGCATGATACGGTCGTTCGACATCAGGCCAGCGACACCTTCCATGATCTGGGCCTTCTGAAGGGGCGGGCTACGGGAACTAACGTTAATAAGGTTCGGTGATTTCCATATGGGGAAACTTACGCAACATAGTCTTGTTCTCCGCTAAGCCATTTGACGTCAACTGTGAGTTTGAGGGTTGCATTTGTCTTGCTGTCGCGCAAGAGGTATCGACGAGTCACTGCTCCTTTCCCAACGTATTCCGCCAAGTTCAGACGCACAACGCCCAGTGTTGTTTTTGCTTTTACCGAATGTTCATGGTGCTGCGGCACCTAATGCAACGTCATTAGTTGCCGTAACTCAATGAAATAGTAGAGATAAATACTCACCTGCTCAACCGTAAGCTTCAAGTCGCTAGGCAAAAGCCCCTTGGTCTCCTTCGTTATCCCCATGTTCGCCGCAAGTTCAACAATCTCGTCCCAGGCCACCGTATGATCAATGATCTTCACTGTTTCTGTCCTCCCTCGCCCGGGTCCGTGTAAAGGGTTATGACCATGACCTTTCGCGGTAGAAGTCAAGGTCACCGTAGAAGACGCACCCCTGTGATGTCCGTCCTCGGTGTCAGAGTCATGGTCATGCGAGCTCTCCGCTGGCTGCAGGAGTCCATTGCTTCCTGACTTGCCGTCGCTGCTCTCGCTAGGCGAGCTCCATTCACTTTCGCCCAGCGAGAGTGCCGTCGAGACCGATCCCTGCGTCTTGGTCGGGTCCAACGGAGGTGACGGGGGCTGAACTTGCACCTCGATATGCTCCGACTCGACGCTCGGCGGATGACCATGCCCGTGTCCCTTTTTGGTTAACGATTCGACTCCATGCGTCACTGAACCCGTCGCCGAACTGTTTCCCTCTGACCGAACACTCTTGCCGCTCGCACTGTCTCGTCTCGACAGGGTTTGGGCGCCTTTTACCCGCCATCGACACGCAAAGTCGCCAGAGACAAGTGGGATGTTCGCAAGTTCGTGGATATGAACTCGTACGCTGAACGTTGCATGTTTGCCAAAGTAACTACGGATTTGTGCGCGTAGGCCGAGGTGGGGAGGATGTTGCGCCATCTAGGGGGCTGGTCGGGCTCTGGGCGCGAGTGGGAGGGGGATTTAAGAACAGATTTTGCGCGCGAGGCTGGGTGATTTCCACGATGGGTCAGTTGATACAAGTCGGGTGGTGAACTCTGCTCCAAGTTGAGGTGTATCGGCGCTCCGAGTGATGTGCGTCTGCGGCGTCACTTAGCTTGACCGACAGAAGCATGACGATATACATACCACCGACGACAGCAAAAAAGAGTAGTAGTACAAAACAAAGAGTGTGAACGAGGTTGCAAGAGAGGTCAAGCGAGCATCACAAATCTGGCCGGCCTAGACACGCGTGTTTGGGATATGAGATGGTATGACACAAGGTTGCCGCACGCTGAGACAAATCAAATTCAGGATGACTAAGCACCCTTAGCCTAAGCCTTGGACCTAAAGAGTCTAGACAGTTGTTGGCTACCGAAAGCGAACGGGAATGCTTCAATAATAACACTAGCAGCCAACCGAGCCAAAATCTGTATTATTCAACCGTTGTCATACAACTGAGCCTATCAACTGCGGTACGTGGACATAGCGTGATATTTTTTCTATCAAATCGCTATCAAACTTTGTCCTGATAACGACTAATAGCACACACCCTCAACATCCCCTAGTTAGTTTTTCCTTGGGTTGTGC